>ARYC01012444.1:0-17961 GCA_000711775.1 Oxytricha trifallax | reverse complement strand
CTTATAGGATTCACTTGGTTAAGAGACTCTCCTAGATCCTGAAGGCCATGACAAGAGTGATGTCAACAAGCTCTGGGCTTTCAGCGTCAAGCAGTGGTGCACCACCATCAGACATGGGTTCGTCTGAGTAAACTATCAATGACCATGAGTGTAGTCGTAGGTGCTCTGGCACAAGTCAAGACAAGCATCAATAGCAGTTGAACAGTTAAATTAATTGATTAAAACTTCCCTATTATATATCACGCTTTTAAGTTTAAGTTTAAACTAATCAATCGCCAAACCATTGAAACCTCTCTCACCTCCGCGCATTGCCGAGGTCAAGTCCACCAATACACCAACGATTGTCCAACTGCTTGAGCTACCAATGATGGCACCGATGGATCAAGGATGGAGCAATAGATTAGGATCTAGAAGATGAGATTAGATTGCCGATTGGCCTCAACTCAAGCCTATCGACGACGAATCGACATGAAGTGGGCATGCCAGATCAACGCCAATTGACGATGTCAAACGACCAATGTAAATCATCGAAATCTTGCCAAACATCGAAATCAAGTACTTAGTTGTTCAAGAAAAATTTGGGGTTTATATTATGATGCTAAACACTAAAATCAACAAAAGTCGTAGTAATACACATTCGATCAACACAATGGTTCCTATAATTTGGTCATAATTAAATATTTATTTTATTTCTACAATTTCCTATTTTTACGTATTTTATCAATAATTGGTTTAGTGAGCATAAACTATTTCTATTTGATTTCCTCTCTTTTAGTGAATTAATTGATAATTACTCTAATATTTACTCATGAAGATTTTCCTCTTTAAACTAAAATATCTTGAATCTCTAAATGTGTTTATCAGTGCCTATCCACTTTAATATTCATTCTAAGTATTCATTTTAATTTCTGAGCGATTTAAAGATTTAATTATAGGAGGTTGATATTTATATCTTAATTATTACCACTTTCTTCTATATAATGAGAATATCTCATCTGTGAGATACTTCTTAATGCAGCTAAGATAATTTTAATTTATTTGGGAGAATGGCCTTATGAGATATATGTTCCATTTATATCATTGTCTAGATCAACATCCTCTTATAAAATATTCTTAATTTATTTAAAAAGCTTTTTCCAATACAAAATATTACCCAGTTTATATATTACTATATTTGTATATATTTTTATCTATTGTCCCTAAATCATAAATTTATAATAAAAAATATATTAGAAGCTTTTTTCAAGTATAATTAGAGGCTATCTACTCTTTAAGAAATGTTTCTTGAAATTTCTTTCTAAAACTGATGACTGTGACTTTTTATTTAGGTAAATGACTCTTTTATCAATATTTGATTATTCTCTTTTATGATCGTACTGATTTATCATTATTTTTAATTTGCATTATACATAAAACAAGGGACTACAGAAGCTGTTCTTAATTAACCATTTAATAAATTACTTTAGCGAATGTCTTTCAAATGAGACTGATTTTATAGCTAATATTGAAAGCTCTATTTTATTATTTTTTTTCGTTTTATTTATTATGACAAATAGGAATGACTTACTGCAATTGATATGAAGGTTTCTTATAAGTTGAGATTAGATTCATTGTGCGAATTTTAATCAATGTAGTCTGGTATCTCTGATACCCTTAAGCCACTCAAAGAATTTTTGAAATTATTATAGTACTTGAGTTTTAATGGCATAAGAATATCAGTTTTGATGTTTTATAAGTTAAGCCATACATGCTGTTGCTGTTATTCTTGAATATTTTTAAATAGTTGGGTGCATTATTTCAAGCTTTAATAAAAGTAAAAAAAAACTGAATAAATTTTACATCGACATATTTTGCAAGATTGAATTGGTTTTTAGGAGAAGCTAAGAGTCCCTACTAAAATAACTTATTGTGCTTTTATTGCTCTAAGATTCTTTCTTTTCTTTCACTATTAAATTAGGTTCAGTGCCTTACTCTGCGAACATATCTATTCTGTCTTGAGGAGTTTGAAGTAAATAATCTGTGGAGTGTATTTCATTCAGATTTTACTCTTATTAATTTTAAATTTATCATATTAATGTAGTATATTTTTTCTGAACAATTAAATCTGATCTCTTGGCAATATGATGTTTGTTTTTTCCATTTGAATAAACTAATATATTGGATTGAAATAGATGATAATTATCTATAAAGATTCCTAATTCAGAGTTATTTCTAATTTTACTCTATAAACTAGTGTTATTGATAACAGTTATAAGAAATGGCTAAATTATAGTTTGAGTACGACTATTAAGATTTGTGTCTAAATTTTGCTCATTAAATGCCATATATATCCGATCAGGTAAGTGAATTCAAAGTTACATTTATGAGAATCTCATTGCTATTCTCATTTTTTATTAAATTAAAATATGAATGTTTTAAAAAGAATTAAAAAATCTAATTATTTTACTTTTACGTATTGAGTACAATGAATGACCTCTACATTAAATATAGACAGAAAGTATGTTAAATGAAATGGCTACTTATTAAATTAAAATAAATAATAATTATATAAAGTTATAATTTGCGAAGCCATTACTCATGAGATCTAAAATGTCATCTATGAAGAAAATTAGCGCTTAGTAAAACACTAACAAAACTAACAAGAATCATTACAGTAATAACATCAATTATATTTGTAGTGGAAACACTTGTAGTAGTCAAAGCAAAACTAATTGGTAGAAGCAAATATCGTCAAAGTATCAGAGCAATATGATAAAAAAATAATGATAAAACCATGATAAAGAATCCCATGAAATAATCAGAATCAATCACAGTAAAATCTGCAATTTCATTCTTAAATATAGTTAAATAACAAACTAAGGAAGATCTAGAAATAAGCTTTGTATAAGAATAGTGTAGTAAACATCACAAGAATCAAGATTAGAATAATTCATAAGCACAATAAAAGCAACCATTCAGCAAAAATCCTTTAAACGAAATTAAAATCTATCCGCTAAAAGCTAATTTAATTTTAAATTCAGTGTAGTAGTTCAGGCAGTGGCAGATAATATAGTCTAGATTATAAAAGCTAGCATAATTATTACAATTAATAGTAGAAACTTCATCATCAGATTAATACTTTTAGAGATAGCTAGAAATAGCACTCTAGAAATGGTAATTAATAGAAATATTCTATATGATGGTAACTTGAAAATCCAGAGACATATCAATAATTTAAATATAAATAAGCAAAACAACGACAATAGTGATAGTAGCAGAAGTGGTAGTTTGGATAATGTAGACCCAGAAAGCCTTACTGATTGAGCTATTTTTAGATACTTAAATTGACCGATGATGATAAAGACTTAGAAGCTGATGTGAAAAAATGAAGTTTCTAATTATAATTAAGCTTAAAGTCAAAGAGATCACTACAGTTATTAAAAAGTGGATACCAATAAAAGGAATAACAAAAATCAATAGAATCAATAGATATAAAACACGTATGAAGTTGAGAATGATGTTTCAGAAAGTAGTTTCTTTTAAAATTTTGTAGATTAATGTAATAAATATTATGATAGCTCTGATGGAAACTCTGATGATGATGTTGATGATGATAGTGACTAAACGGTATTTCAAAGTCACAGAGAAGTACTAGGAGAGTGATTTCGATTGAATTTGGTAAGAAGCATATTCAAAATATTGAGGAGGACATGCAGAGGATGCATGAGGGACATGTCAAACTACTAAGGGGAATGGATGAAAACTTTAAATTAATTGAACAAGAAACTTAGGAGTACTATCTGGAGTCACAATTGGAAGAAAGTTGCAAGAAATAAAATTACTTAATATATAGGAGCTATTGACCTGCTATACAATGATATTGAAAATGCAAAAACAAAGAGAGATAAAGAAAAAGCAGCTTAAACTATAAATGAAAAGACAATAGAGAAAGCAAAAAATGCTAAAGGAACATAATGAAAATCTACAGATGAGAGATGATAAGATAGACCAACTAAAAATTTAATACAGGAAATTGAGATAGAAATTAATGAATTTAAGTACTGATTAGGCAACAAAGATTTCAAATCAGGGAGTTACATATTAACATGGAAAGGTTGAGGTATAAATATCAAAAGACAAAGAAGGACTTAGATAATGAAAATTCAAAGTAATAGTCAAGAATAAACAAATAGATTAAAAATCTAAATGCCAAAACTGACGAAAATAAAAGATTGATGCTTAATAATTCGTCTTAAACTTAAAAGCTACCAAGCTTGGATTAATACTTCTAAAATATAAGCGTGCTTTCAATGTCAGGCGACACCATGTCTAATGGAATTGGTTATTAAACTAATTTCAATTAACCCCAAGACTAAGGTGCTCGAACTATTAACATGTCATAATTTTTAAATTCAACTTAAAGCTAAAAGTAGATTTGATAAGCTAAAAATTTAATCTTAACTTTTTTAGTAAAAAAGGATAAGATAAGTTCCCAAAGTAAAAAATACAATAATGACACAATCAAAAGTTAGTGAAATAATGGTTTTAATAATTCCTCTTTTAACTATCAATAGCCTTCATAGGCCTTAGCTCAGTCTGAAGTATGGATTATGGGAAATTTCAACACAGCAATAAACAATTAACCTTAGTTAGAGCTTATTAATTTAAAAAGAGAAGAGCACAAAGAAGCACCTGCATGAGATTTTCTTTTAAAATTAAATAAACAATTTTAGGAAGAAAACACACGAAATATCAGTAGAATATGATACCAAAATCATGAAAGCTAAAAGTGAGATATAGTACTGGATGAAAATACTGTTAAAATATAAAGGTAGCTAAAATAATTTAAAAGTACCAAATGATGACTTTGAAACTAGAGAGGCAATTAAAATCTACACAGACAATATGAAAAAGAGAACACAGATATTAACAGAATAATAATAAACTACTACTTAACTGAATAAGAAATTAAATGATTTAATCAAAAGTAAGGGGAGTAAAATTCATTGCCAACACCACTAAATATTCATGTGGTAGCAAATAAATGAGTCCAAGAAATAATGAAATGCTGAAATTGTTTTAAGAACAATAGTAAAATACGCTATTAAATTAATCCTCTTAGGAAAATTCCAAAAGTGCATCTATAATTATATAGCCTTCTATAAATCAATCAGTAATAACAAGTAATCAAAATAGTGATATAAAATCGATCGATTAACCAACTTTGAAATACAAGAATTCATAAATGTATTCATTAATCTACTGAGATTAGTGAATTTAGTGAGATAGAAACTTGACAATCACTTTTCTAAGAAAATTATGCAAGAAGTCACTCTGTAAAGATAAAAATGTATAATAATGGCTAAATAAAAAAATACTTTTAAATGGATTAATTTAACAAACAAAATCACGAATACCTTACATCATTGGAAATAAACAACAATTTCAAAGTAAATATGAAGAATTTTGATTTAATCATATTGAATTACTAGGAAGTATCAATTACTAAAAATTTTTGAAGAAACAACTTGGAATATAAATCCAAATGACTTTAGCGACGTTGATTTTAGCAAAATTTCTAATGTAAATCAATCAAAAGTGTCAAAATCTTAGCAATTGTTAGTGTTTATAATAGTTGATTAAGAAAGATAAAAGTGTCAGGATAAAATCAATGAATTTGGATAAAAATTTCAGAAAGACATCAAAATGAGAAACGATATAATCAGATAATTATAGGTAATAAAAAAAGCTCAAGAAAGACCTTAAAATTAAGAAATAGGCTTAGACTGATAAATCTAAGTATTAGAAAAGAAATTTTTGATTGACAAGTTTAAAATTAAAATGGCGAGGCTAAGAAGGCTGTTAAAAAAATTCAATGATCTTAAGAAAAGTTATGAGAAAATCAAAAAACAAAGTGGAATGTATTAGAGAAAGATGCTTCATAATTTTTAGATTGAAGATATGAAGTTAATTATTAGAGTGTCCTGCAGAGTATAAAGTATTGCCTTTAAGCATAATAGAAGAGAATTATAAATTTTACCATGTTAATGTCATTGATCAGCTTACTAATAAGTTACCATTCCAAATTGAGGCATGAAAGGTGTAATATTTTAAGAGATTTCGAATTTTATAGTATATTTATAAGGATTCTTCCTAAGAATAGGTATTTAAAGATGTATTCGGATGCTAATTTTAATTGTGATGGATAATTTTAATGTTTTTATTTTTGCAAAAGGTTAGAACTGGCAGTGGTAAGATATTTTCTTTGTAAGGAAATGAAAAAAGCCAAGTATTATTCCCAAACTACTGTAAGGATTATTAAAGTTCAAAAGAAATGTAAAAATAACTATCTTTACTTTTTAATTTGATTAGTATTATTGATCTTTATGTTAACTAACTAGGTGATTGTCTTTATGAAAAATATCATGTTAAAAAAAGTACGGCATGACTATTTATATATATATTTATAAAGCTCCCTTTTTATAAATTTTAGAAAGAGTAAGGAAAGACGTATATAGAATACGTTTCTTAAATGCAGTTTTAAACCCTAGATTAATTATAATTATACTAAAATAAAGGACTTAAAGCAAGAAAAGCATAAAACACAAAATGAATGATAGTCTTCCCAGTCTCATATGATCATCACTGTCCATTTTCAAACTATGGGGGAAAGTTTTCTGCACCGGTTTATGAAAAAAAAATTTTAAGGAAGTTTCTTGCACTTTTTTTAAATTATTTAATTAATCTTTATAACAACTATCAGAAAACTTCCGGACTAATTTCATTTTTATAATTATACTTAATAAATTATAATTTAATCTCAATATCATTACAACGATTTCAATTAAATACTTATCATCAACTCTACTCTTGACCATTTTATTGTCCTCTCTATACTCATAGTAATTCCATATATTATATCGTATTCTTATTTAAGTTCTGATTAAATATGTCTTGTTTTTTCCATACTTATATAATGTTAAACAACATGTAACTCTATATTTTCTTGAACTTCTTAAATAATGAAATAATATCCTCTTAAAATTTGTGGGTTGTAAAAATGTTTTTGTTGTTAAATTTATGTAAAATTTTATTAATTTTTATATTTAAAAAAAAGTGCAGGAAACTTCCTCGAGTGCAGGAAACCGCTGCCCCCGCAAACTATAAATGAGGCAGACAAAGCAAAATACTTTAAGCAAGATTTGTTATGTTGACTTAGTTGGATCTAAGAGACTAAGCAAGTCTCAAGGCAATAATGAAAGAAACAATGAAGCAAATTTAATAATTATAGTTTACTTACTCGCTGGCATAGTTACTATTTTTGTTATAGAGTATATCAGACAACAATTAATGTTGAGTAACATTTGACATTAGGAGAGAAGAACATTACTTATAACTACAGAAACTGACTCATTTAATGAAATATTCGCTTGGACGCTACTCTAAGACTCTTATTCGCAAACATCTCACTTTCTGAGTAACATCCACGAGAAAAAGAACTCTATCTCATTTGGGTAAAAAGCCAAAACGATTGTAATTAACATTTTGAAAAATATCAAGTCACAAGAGATGTTTAAATTGAAAGAAGAGATCAAGTAGTAAAAGAAAATATTTGGTGTGTACGAAGTAAAGGGGTACAATTATCACAAGCAATGGCTAGATCATTTTATCTTAGAAAACTGAATTATTCAAAAAAAAATAAAACTTATGTTAATATTTAATAAATGAAGCAACAAACTAGAATTTACAGTAAAACATTAAAAATTTTCACTTTCTAGTAAATACTATATTTAAGCACTTTTAAATTACTTGAATTATAAATCATATTCAAAGAAAAATATAAAAATAAAATGAAAAATGTAAAGAAATCAGATAACTTCCAAAGAACTAAACCCTTTAAATAATATACCAACAATCCAGCGACTAAATCACGTGGCCATTCATCAATCAATTTTAGGCAAAGGCCACGCTCTAAGGACTTCAGTTTTGAAGATGTAAAACACCAAGCCAAATTTCGAAAAGTATAAAAGGAGAAAAACTTATAAATGGGGCAAATACATCAATACCACTTCAGCTGCATCTGTTTCGGGAATTAATGGAACACTCTCTTAAAATTTACCAACAATTAGCAACAGCGGTATAGTCAATAACGATGTCTCACCTGCTATTTATTCTAAGAAATCTTCAAACATTGTGCAAAACATAATTAGTGGATAAATGTTGCTAATATTAATGTATGAATCAGCTAAGAGTTCATAAAACGATAAACTTCTGAGACTGCCTAAAGTGCTTCAAGTGACATAAAAACAGCTTGTAGCTTAAAAACTTTGGGGATAATTTATCTTCTCTCAGTTTATTACTTCTTATAAACTAATAATATAAATATAGAGATAGATTGATATTTACTAAAAGTAATAATTAATATAAATATAATTCAAAAATTTTATAGTTAAAAAAAACTTTTGATGAAGCCAAATATTTTTAATTAAAAAAATCTTGCTAAGTAAAGTTTTACTATTTAATTAAAAACATGCCAAACAAATTTTCAGATTATAAAAAAGTTAAAAAATAGGGAAATAAAAAACCGAGAAAAACGGAGATCACTAAGTTAAGAAAGGAAAACAATTAATAACTCTTAAATCAATAAGTTGAAGAACTGGTTGGAGGGGGAAAAGAAAAAAAAGGTCTACGAAATAAAATAGAACTACTCAGGGAGTTCTTGGTACTTCAACAGTTTATAGTTAAGTTGATAAAAATTTAGGGGGAGATTAGTGCATTAAAATTAGCTATGCAATCTTTAGATATGGAGAGAAAACATTGAGAAAAGGAATTGTTATGTTATTACGATGATGTTTGGAGGTCATCCAATTTTCTTTAAAAGTAGTTATTTTTGAATCATAAATAAAACTTATGGAATGTTCGGAGGAAAATTACAGTAGCTTTTGTAGTATCAGTATCTTTAAAAAGTGCTAGATGCATCAAAGTAGGGCAATTATGATATCATGAATTATGAATAAATTTAAGAGATGGGTGGTTGAATAGGAAAAGCATCCAAAGGACTAACTCAACAATAAATTACAAAATTCCATGAAAGTTCTAAAAAGCTTCACATATATTAAGTCTGGCAGTTCTTTTATTTGAGGAGTTTGCTAATAACAAGAAAATATCAAAGCGCTGTCTGAGTGTCTGCCTAAATATCATCATGATTGCATTTATAAGTGGTTAACTAAAGAAAAGAAGTTCTCTGTTTGTTGCAAAGGCGTAATCATCGATCAATGAGATGATCCATTTAAAATAAACTCAAGATGAATGAAGATTGTGTATATAAGCCTATAACTTATATATTTAACTCTTTAATATTGTAGGTATACATTCAAAATTGGGAAATTAATTAACTACAAATTTATTATAATTCAAAATATTGGCAGTTAAAGTTGGTCAATTTAAACGATCTTGGGCTCATTAAATAGAGAATTTAAAATTAGCTGGACTTTGTTATTGGCGGTACTATTTTATCGCATCCCTGGAGCGAGTTAACTTGACTTTAATGTGTGGTTATAATTTATTGAATTTAGATGTGTTTAATTAAAGTTGAGTTTTCTCGCTCCAGGGATGTGATAAAATAGTACCGCCAATAATAAAGTCCAGCTAATTTTGAATTCTCTATCGAATGAGCCCTAGATCGTTTAAATTGGCCAACTTTAACTGCCACGATTTTGATTTATTTTAATTTAATTATAATTAATTTTCCAAATTCAAATGTATTCCTACAATACTATTACATTTATTTTGATAGGAATATAAGTGTCAAAACCTATTATGCAAAATTAGTCTTTTTTTCTTCTAAATTAGAATCATCAAGTATATTTTGGTATATTTCCGTGATATCTCTTAAAATTATTGATTTTATCATTATGAAGTATAGTTGCAATTACACAGTATTCTCACTGCACAATAATGGCATAAATTTTATGGAATGTTCTATCATGCATAAAAAATCTTTGGATTTTTAATAAATAATGAAGCTTGATATCTTTCATAAATCAAATCACACTCTTAAATAGTCCTCAGATGATGTTTATTTAATTGTTATAGATCAATAATTTGGTGTTGTATGCTGTATATTACTCAGAATTCGATGACTGATGATAATATTTTGCACTTCTTTCAAGTCTAAAATTAATAGTAAATTATGAAATATCTTCTACTAACTATACTTCCGACTTACCTTTTGTTTATAGACTTTAAAGATGTCTAATATCTCAAGTTTTTCAAAGTTTCTCTTTATAGGCATGCACTTTATCATAATCTTGTCTCAAATCTGGGGTAACCTCATCATCAGCAAATATTATTTTCAAGGCTGTTTTTTATTCCAAATGAATAAAAAGATTTATTTTGTATTCATCAATATAACTTTAGAAAAAGTACTTTATACTAAAAGAAATTAAGTAAAAAATATGTAAACCTCACCGTAGTGGAACTCTAAAGAGAGAAACATCATCTATAAATCAGATGCCCTTAGACCACATATTGAAAAAATAATTGGTGAGTATAGCCATAGAGAGTTGAAAGATAGTAACTTTCCTCAACTCTTCAGATATCTAAACAAGAACTCTCAAGGAGTTATTTTACTAAAACCTTGCCAAGTCAGAATACTCTAAAGACTGTACTGTGCATGCTTAGTAAGCTTAAAATACTACCAAGGAGTACCTGCAATGTATTACTCAAACTAATAAGAAATGATGAAATTCCTTTTTAGTTACAAGAAACAACAATATAGACTATTTCAGAGAATAGACACAAAAATCTGGAAAACTATCAAAGATCTAGTCTGGCTGATCAATGATATTCATTTCAACCTTTCAATCAGACAACAAACATATGACGTATCAGACCGGTAGGATATCTAATACTAAATAAAACCAGAATAGATTCTGAACAGTATTTTCCGGCTAGAAACTGATAAGTAAGTAAAAACAATTGCAGAAGTTATTGACTACTCATAAAGAGAACTCAGAGATTTCACAAACATCTTTCATGACGATTTGATCAGAAAGAACATAGATAACATGAACACATACAACTAAAATCTATGCAAACTAATCGATAAGAGCCTTACACTCGCTACACCATCTAAATTTATATAAAAATTATGCTTCAACACCCTAGTAAAGAAAGTTCAATAACCTAAAGATTTTCAAAATTTAGAACTCCCATTTTGGGATGAGATTATAAAGGTTAAGAACAACCCAAAAGCATATAACTATGGAGTAACTAGAGTTATCAATGATAAAACAGTATAGATTTAATTATATCTTAGTAACAACAAGACCAACGTCTTATAAGAAATGATCAACAACCCTAACACAAACTTCTTCATGTATCAAGAGATAAGAAAAATTCTACTGAACTCCTTTGAAGACAATGATCTATAAAAAGAAATTGGTCTAGAGACCTATACCCGCTTAAAAGAAAACTGCTAAATACTATTAGGAAATAAAATAGCAGAGCCAGACAATATACTGCTTTAAGAATCATGTTACCTAGCTGCACATGTCTATGCCTGGGAATTCAAAAAGAAATTACCAATTCTAAATAAAAAGTGGATAGATAGGATGGCTATTTCCCTAGGCTATTCAATAATGAATCAATGAATGAGCACAAATCTCGATGTAGGAGGAATACTAAATAACATCTATTAATTCCAAAATACCAATGAAATAGACTACTATGAAGAACTAGTTTAAGAACTAATTGATGAAGTTAAACTAAGAATCGGAGCAAGGTAACTCTCAGAAACAGCGGATCGTCAGTTACTAAGAGGAGCAAAAAGAACCATACTAAATCTAAAGAACTTCGAACAAAACTAAGATGAAAAGAAATTCTCTAATATGAGGGTATCATACAAAGGCTACGAATGTTTATGAACTCAACCATTGAGTAAAATACTAATTTAAAGGGCTAGACCCTTATATATATTAAAACATATACAAGATCGGGGGTCCCCAGAGACCTCAATGTGATCTAAATATTTATAAAAAACCATTCCTGTTAAATTCTTAATATAAGGAAGTGGTGAAGGTGCTTAGAGCGTTCCTTATCCTTTCCATTTTTTATAAATATAAAAATATAAATAAATTAATTTCATATTTAAATATTAAGAATATTAACTATCACTGTAATATTCATCTCGAGACAACCTTTTTAAACGTTGTCTCGAGATACAACGTTTTAAAAGGTTGTCTCTCGATCATATTTTTAATATATATTAATATTTCATATTTAAATTCTTTTAATCTAAATGGAATTAACTTAAATCAAAAATGATTTAGAATAATGATCTATTTTGTTATTTAAACTATTTTTTCTCCATTAATACAATTCAAGACTCAATAAAAGGCACCCTAAAAATCCATAAGGATTTATGCTTAGTTCCTTAAGGAATTGAATATATTTGCAGAGATTATTACTAAATTATATAAAACCTTAATTAGCTCATATTAATCACAAGTTAAAGTATCATTATTTATAACCATAATATAGTTAAATATACAAAATCTCAATTTAATGAGTCGAGAGACAACCTTTTTAAACGTTGTCTCTCGTTCATTTTTACAGATAATTTTTCTACAACAATAACTCTAGCTACTGTCATGATTATGAATATATTAAGCTATCAAAATTTCATATGATTTGGATGCTTATATTTATTATTTATTATATTCATCAATAAGTCTGGCAGCAAAATAGTTCAAAACATGAATTATTTTTTAATTAAATCTGGGAAGATTTGCGTTAACAAAATTTAGTTTCATATTAATAAAGCATTTGGAAAAGAATTTGTAATTTAATTTTGGTAACTCAAATATACTTCTTGAAAAAATAAATATTGACTAAAAAAGTTTAAGATGATCTTATCAGCAGGAAGACTTTAATTTTCATTTCATTTTTATGATACCAACAACTGTGCCATCCATTTAAATCAATCAGTAATAGAACTTATCAGTCTTTGGCTTAGATTCTTACAGGATCTCTTTAATAACTTTCTTGATTTTGAGTTTAGTCTTAATGGCTAAAACTTATTAAGAAAAGTTTAATGATCTAGGTGCATTCCATCATATTAATATTTTATGGTGTAATGAAGTTGAAAGAAGTTATTATCAACATCGTAACTCTAATTAAAAGAAAAAATCTTCACAAAATTGTTTGTATTGTGGGAGATTAGCTGGTCTTGCAGTATTTACATTTGCTTCTATAATAAATAAATTGATTCATATTATAATTTAGTATGAGGAATTTCAATTAAAGTAGAGTATTTTTCAAGAATACAACTTTAAAATCTCTAGATCTATTGTAAATTTAGAATATTTTTGCAGTTTTTTCATTATCATGCAAATTTAAAACCAGTTCTAGTTGAGTCTTATGATTTTACTGTTTATTTCTAGACTTAGATCTCTTCTTATTAATGATTACTGCTGTTGCTTTCACTTGATGCTTGACAAGCTGTTTCAATCTTTTATCATAAATTTGAAAGCATAAGATAAACTGCTGGATACTTTTAGGATGATTACAAATCTTTTCTGCCACATTTAACTCCTACTAGGTTTATTTAGCTATTGTAGGTATAACTGCATTTAAGAGATTTTCATACTCAGGTAATTTATAGGTGTGTACTTTAGAAAGGATTGTATAATAATTGTCAATAATAGGCGATAATTGATAGATATCACCATAACTATAAAAAATATAATAAATCAATAAATAATAACCTTTAGTAAACTGCATCAACAGCGTTGGTAAACTGACTATAGCCTCTAATTTATTGGAGAAGAATTTAAAATATAATAATATATGGCTTTTAAATTAATGTTTACAGTTTTTTCTAATGCTCACAGCTCTTCAGTCTTGCTCATCTTTTCAAAGCTAATTCCCTTAAATGAGCTGTCTCTCTTTCTTGTATTATAACCAGTATGATTATTATTATCCTCTTTCAGTAAAGTATTAAAGCTGCGTATTTTAGCTTCATGAAATTCATAAACCTGCTGCTAAAAGGTATTTTTGACATTTATTCCTCTTGCACTTGAAGACTATGATTGTGTATTTGTAGATTATGTGGGGTTGTTTTATTTTAATCAATCATTGACGATACCATAGTCTAATATATCAGTATCGTCTTTCATTTCTCATCTATTAAATAATTAGAAATTAATATTAAAAATATAATCAGAATTGTGAATTAATTTATATTTATTTTGGATAAATTTAAGTCTGCAAGAATAAAAATTATTGTGAAAATATAAGAAACCAAAATTAAAGGAAACCTCAATTTAATACTTATAATTTGCAGCACACTCACCAAATAAAAATGATTTTATCCTATGATTACATCTTTAGAATTCAGCTCTTTCATGAGTTCACAAATTAACACAAACACAAATATCAATGTGGCCATAAAGCCATTAAGATTAAAAATACACAAAGATAATGTTAATATTATCAAAAAGGCAAGCTCACACTAATTTTAAAATGGTGACTATAAATAGTTTCATGAACAAAAAGCAATCTTAAAATGAAATCAATAATTAAAATCGAATTATAAAAAGAAAAGTAGTTGAAAGAACTTCTTTTAGTTTGAGAATTTAGAGCATTAATTAGCATCATTCCTTTTATTTGATAATAAATGCGTTTGAGAGTATAATTTGGTATAGGAACAGTTATTATTAATTCAAATAAACAATATTATATGGTCCCGCATCTGAGTCGATAAACTCTGCATTCAAAAATAAACACGATTTTATTTGTTTAAATCCTGATTAATAGCAACTGAATTTAAATAATTAGAGAGGCAAAGCTAATCAATCATTTTTTCAATAGAAAAATCTACTCTCATTATGGAAATAGTTTAAATCAAATTAATTCTCTAAAAGAATGAGAATAATTGATGCTTTTAATTAAAGACGAAATTTAATAACAGGCCTTATTCCAAAAAATAGAAATCAAGTGGTATTTATAGATGAGGATAAATACATATATATATTTTATGGAGAAGATCATTTGCAAATAAAACATTAATCAACTTTCACAACTAATCAAGTTTAATTGCAAAAACAAAGCATAGAACATATTATTTGAGCAAATGTCATATTTCGGCAAGTAACGCTCGTTTGCAACAAATTTATAAACCTCAACATTATGGCATTCAGTACGCAATAATTATGGAAACTTTTATAAAGAACCAATGCTAAACAGACGCAATAGATAATTTATCAATTAAATGCTTATTTAATAGAAATAGGTAAATAATATATTCAGTGAAAATTATTATTTCAAGAAAGCTTCAATCAAGGCGTAATTATATTAAAGATAATTATTTAAATGAACAAAAGTTCATTACAAACGTTTAATCAACAAGCATGTCAGATGCCATTTAGAAATTAAACTATCGATAATTGAAGAAATAGTGAAAAAAAAGCCTTATTTGATAGTAATAATATGACATGCATTAATCAGAATTTGAAGGAAAAAAAAGTTACTCAATGCTTTAATTTAATATCAATAAATATCTGAAAATCCTTTGTAGAATGTCTTTAATCTATAACGATAATTTATAAACAATCTAAAAATAGTTTCGATTGCGTTTATATTGAATACTAAAAGTTTCTAGATTGAGTATAATGCCTATAGAATTGAAACTTAAAACATATATAATCATCTAAACGATTTGTAATAAAATAATTGTATCGTAGGAATAGTTTTTTAGATTGGATGATAGCAGTGTTTATCTGACCAGTAATTACTGTTTGCTACTCAAAACTCGTAAACTGCATCTGCAAAAAGTAAATTTGTAACTTTAAAGGTAATTATTTATAGGAATTTCTTCTATCTATTTACAATTTGCTTAAATTGAGCCATTATCTATTGCTCAGGGGCTTATCAATTTTAGACTTATAAAATTGTATAAAAATATATAAAATGATTAGAAAGAATTTTGATAATATTATACTTTAAGTTAATAAGAATAGATTTTAATAAATAAGCTATTATTAATTAAAAATAATATTAATTAATTATGAAAAGAATTCTAAAAGCATGCGATTAACTACAGATTAAAATATAGGAGTAAAGTAAAGAGTAATGACACTTGACACTGAGTGGTTTAAATACAACATTTTATATCACTAATAACGATTAAATTATGTGATTCTTTTTTGTAAAAATTTTATCAATAGTCTAAAGTGGATTAAAATAATAAGAAAAGTCTAACATTAAAAATGACGATTAAAATTCAATAATTCATGAGGATGGTAAAAATAAATCATCATCAAAGAATTTTAACTCAATAAAAAGAAATAATTCATAACTCTACGACTATTGGCAATCTAGACGAATTTTAAATCTCTTGGTTGAGATATTTTACCGTCCACACATGTTTAATAAAATTGCAATCTTATCATCTATTTTTCATTGAAATCCCGTAATCCCATACTGCTATATTATTTATTCTAATGAAGAAAGACAGCTCACCTTTCAATAATCTACATATGGTGTGGCTTTCGTGCATCAAGCTGCAAGGACTAAAATTTAATGATATTGTGAAATCTAGAAATTATAAATGGTAAAAACCCAAAATTTTATCTAATCCATCTTTAAAGCCTTTCAATTTTGATAAACTGGGTAGGTCCCAAAAACAATCTTATTCAGGAAGATTAAGCTAGCCTCCTGAGGCAGTTTTGGTTTTGCAGATATTTTGTTCATTAAAGTTTTTGGGAAATTGCAATATTGATATTCTATTTTTGCAGTGATACTGAACTTCAACATTGCTACGAAGCACGACTTACTCTCCTTTGATTGATCTACATTTCCTGTATATAATATTCAAATTTAAGCGATTTCAGCACTATTATATGTCAAGATGATAGAAACTGAGAAATTAAAATTGGGGTAGCAAGGAATTGATTAGTTGACTTCGATATTTTTTGTTAAATTGTGAAATTCTCTTTCGTTATGGTCATACTCCAGTTACTTTTACCGATTTGATTCTCACCTCTACTGACATTCTTATTCTTTCTTGCTTTAAAATAATTTTTCCACTACATTTTCCTTTGATGTTACTCTATCAACTTCAAAGGAAAAAAAATAAGGTCAATTTTCAAAACTAAATTTGTCTTGACATCCCTAACATTCTTGATGATTTATTTAGACATTATATAATCCAATAAAAAACAATTTGGCTATATTTCATCTAACTCTTAAGATTAAATATTTTTTTTTCAATATTTGTGTTCAGTACAGTCTAAATTACTATTATTATTCATTTTTATTAATATTTACTTATTGCTCAAAATACATGAAATTATTTGATTTTTTATGGTAGGGCTTGAATATTGCATTTTAATATTTTAAACAGTAAATTTTAGTATGAATCAAAAGTTATTTTTCAATTTTGCATGGATATAATTTTTTGATCAGGTTCTAAAATTCTGTCTTAATGTTTAAAATAAGAAAAAACTTTTTTTAATGCTATCACAATTATTTTATAACTATAATGATCGAAATCGACCTTTCAAAAGATTCAAATCTAAAAATTTGACATATTATTTCCATTTCAAAGCTAATCTTATATATTTATAGAGAGAGATAGTAACTAAGGTTAGAGTTAAAATAAATGGATTAGAATTCAAAGTAAAAGTTAATTATGATTTAAATAGTTTATTATTTTAGTTATTCATTTATTATTTTAAACATGGTACATCTCTCTGATATTACTGAAATAGGAGTTCTCAATGTCCTTGGATCTCTTAGGCAAACTAATAACTTAGCATCAGTCAGTTGGTTTTGACTTTAGCGTTATATATAGGGTGATTGACTGAAGAGTACTGATCCGTGGACCAGGACATACATATGTAACCACTCTTTATTAGCTAAAGTGGTAGAGGACCTTGAGCTCCTTCGCCGGTGAAAACCGTTGGCAGGTCGTGGGGA
>ARYC01012439.1:0-18039 GCA_000711775.1 Oxytricha trifallax | reverse complement strand
TCTTGCGATATCTCTAATCTTGAATAAAGTGGAATTCTTTGTTTTCGTAGTTCGTTAAAAACCCGAAATTTCCAGTGTTTATATTAAATCCAAGCCAAGTTCCGTTGGCTTCTAGATCTACTGCACAAGCGATATTAGAAGGCTTAAAGTGAATATCTAAATGAGACCTTTTTCGCTCAGGTTATTCATCTCTGTTAAATAAAGCTACGAACCTTATACCTTTTAATGGCTTAATTTTAAAGAATACGATACACATTTTATTAATTATAGTTTTTTTTTGAAATAAAAGTAATTCATACGTGTAAGAAACAGTTACAATATAATTTTGATTCCTTAATGTAATTCAAACAATCTTTTCAGAATTTGAAACTTTAAATTTTATATTTGATATCATGCAAAGTAAATTATCAACCAAGAATCACTCCCATCATAGAAGCCATCATTATAATAAGTGAAAAAGTTGATACTAGTGCTATTATAAACTTTAATTAAAATACTTACTTTATAGTATATAATAACTAGAAAGTCTTAAAATTAGTTCTACAATATAATTTAATCTAATTTCCTTAATCTCTTTCTTGTATTGATTTTTAAACACAATAAATCCGATATGTTAAATGAATTCCTAAGTGAAGGCAAACTTATTTAAGGACCTTGTGTTTCATGAACGTGGTTTATTGACACATTATTTGGATTGTGATCTTCATAGTATGAATTGTGCAGTTCTTTGCTACTATCATTATGATTCAATCTTCGATGAGCTATGCCGCCTATGCTTTATATTGAACCGTAATGATCTTTTGGACTTGTATTACTCTAAGTTGTGACCATTTTCTTTGCCTATTTTCTTTCTTTGCGCTTCTTGTATTTCAGACGTTCAAGCTAACGCTCTTTCTTATCGACTAATAGAACTATGAATATCAGCAAAATAGTTGTGCAACTGATTGAAAGAAAGAAGTACCCCATAAAAGGAATTTGAGTGGACATAGGGAGGATCTGTGAAATCATAACTAAGAACATGATTTCTGTCAATAAAATAGTAGCCAAGTAATTCGCTCGCTCTCCTTAGCCTTTAGGCAAGAAGTAGTAAAATGTACTCGCTAAACCAACAAGAAAGCAAGGTACAATAACACTAACTACCAAAGTATTTCCCTTCCTTCTAATTTACAACTGATAGTTAACATGTTAGTAACTGCCGGTACTGAAAACGTAATTCAATGTTTAATATGAGCTTCCAACAATATTCCATTCAATATGGTCAATCTTGAATGTATCGTAAATATATAGGGGATTGCTTCTAAATTGCGGCATAATTCTATTGTCTGGGTAAATCCAACTACCAAACGTCATGTTAATAGTTTGTTCATCATACGGGTAGCTTCCAACATCAAAGGTTACAAGGATTTTAAGATCTCCAAATCGTGACCAGTAAACAGTACCATCCGAATTGACCCTAATATCAGTATACTGTTGATTGCTCAAGTAGCCCTCTCCAACATCTTATTGCAAGTATGTATCGGGAATCCAGATGCTATTTTATACTTAGGGATCTGACTTGAACCATGTTTAGTTTATACCCCCATATTTAGTTGCATTCCAAGAAAGTCTTTTATCTTTCCACCATTGCCTAACTGAAGCTTTAAGTTTAACGTAACTCTCTGCTGCATTAACCTCAGCAATTCCCATAATTTCCAATCTAAAGTCTATTTTTGTTTGTATACCCTATTCCGGTTCAGGGAGAGCTGATGGATTATAATCAGCTAGCAAGTCTTTCATTATTATTGGTCATAGTATACTGCATTTGAAAAGCCCATCAAAAATACAAGAAGAATCATTATCTGAGCTTAAGAAAAGGTGTTCACAATATTTTACCATGAAATCATTTTTTTATAATTAAATTTCTTTTGTCTAATTTTATAAATTTCCTAAAACATAGTGCGAATGTAGTTCTATTGAAGTCTTTTCTTTTTTCTAAATAATATAAATGTGATTAAGGTTTATAAATGTGTGTATGAAGTGATCATTTCATCTTTGCAAGATTGTTCTTTGCATCATTAAGCATTTTAGGTTCAATGACTATCTGCTCTCTTTCAATTCTTTCTATAATTGCTGCTATAATAAAAATATACAATTATTTAATAATTAATTATGTTTTAAGTTTTCTTTGACTTTTTCAGCAAGTGCTTGTTGTAGCATCTATTCAAGTTCCTTGCAATACTTAAGCCAAGCAAGATATTTCTCTCCCTTGATAATTAAAACCATATTGAACAAATAAATGAGATAAAAGACAATCGGGAAAAATTATAATTTAAAGCATACATACATTAAAAAGCAATTAAGTTAAAATTAATAAATTAAATGGCTTTTAGAGAGAAAAAATGCTTCAATTTATTGTATGAATTATTTTCTTCTAAATTGATATGTGGTATATGTAATTTGTAGTTTACCTCCTCTCTGACTAAGTTTTCCTTAGCTTCTTCAATAGTCTTCGTTAAAGCAGCCAAATCAATCTTATCCTGTGCAATTAAATCTTGAAGATTCTTGTCTTTTTCTTTTCTTGATGCAATCATGTCTCTGTACTTGTTTCTATCTGTCATAATCTGAGTCATTCTTTCTTTGTATTTCTGTCTCTCCACTTCTATGTCTTGCTTAAATACTTGCTCCTTGAACTTCTCTCTTTGTTCTTTGTGCTGTTCTCTTCTCTAAGCTTCCTACTCTTGCTCAATCTGGGCTTGTTCTCTCTCTTTTTGCCTTTGTTCAGCGATCGCTTGCTTTTCTTGTTCTGATCTCTATCTTGCAAGGGATTTGTCACAAGTTATGTGGATTAGTCTGTCACTCTTGTAATGAAGCAAGAAGTTTCTATAATAAGGAATACTTCTAAAAAGAGTTTCAATTTTTATTATAATCTCATTGTTGACATGTTGATCAGGTTCAGGTAAGGGTTTCTTGTTTTTCTCATCTTCTTCATCTGGTACAGCTTATGCAGGGGCTCCCTTAGCTGGAGCGCCTTTGGCTGGTGCTCCTTTTGGAGGAGGACCACCTTTAGCTGGAGCTCCCTTTCCACCCTTAACAGGCTGCTCTGGCTCATCCTTCTTTCTAATTCTTTCTCTAACTTCCATAGCAATCTATATAATTCTTTATAAAAAGTTTTTCCTTTCGAATAATTTTTTATATGGAACAGATTGCTGTTTTTGTCTGACTAGAAATTGCTGTTTGTTGCTCAAAATTTGTAATTTCCATGTTAAAAAGGCTTTATTCGTGACTTAAAAGGTTAGTATGTTGAAGAATTTCTCCAATCTATTTACAATTTGCTCTTAAATTGGGCTTATTAACATTTGCACAGGGGCTTACCAATTTTATACTATAAAATGCCTAAAAAACACATAAGGAATAAGATTTAGATATTTCTAGTTTTAAAGTTAAAAATAATATTTTTTAAAATAATAACAATAATTAATTAAAAAAAGTTTTAATAAAATATGAATAGAATAGCTTTCTGCTCTTCATTCAATTCTTCCCCTCTAGCAAGCATTTATTGGTAAAGGAATTTGAGTCTTGATCTCTTAGCTTTTTCAGCTCTTCCAAGCTCAGCTTATTCCCAAGATGCTTTCAAAGCTCTCTCCCTATCCTCTTTATCAGTGTCCTTAACAATAGCTAAAGTCTCTGATGAATAAATCTTGAAATGCCAAGTCAAATCAGCGGATAATTCATTTTCAGTTTTGCAATCAGGCCACTCGTACAAATCAAACAAAGCCTAAATCACATATTGATGCTTTGTCTCATCATCTGGGTTGTCTGAATGCTCTGGCAGTTGATGACTTGATCTGAACATAAAATGAGAGATGGTGATTTGATTGTATCCCTCCTTTTAGTAAATAACCTGACCATGATCAAGCACTTAAATTTTGAAGAGTTTTTACATGCCCTCAATCTTATCAAACTCTCTTCCTTCTTTTTTTAGCTTGATGTTAATAGCAGCTGAAGTGTGGTCTGGTCCGATGTATACTTTTTCTTTGAAGATAATTCCATATTTACTTGGGAAATACTTGTCTGAGTATTCAAGTGGCTCTACGTGTTAAACTTCTTCTAGGGAGAAGCTGTCTCTATTGGTCAACACCTCGAGTTGTAATTAACCTTCAGTTGTATTATAGGGCATGAATCCCTCAATATCATGAATAGAGGATATAATATGAAAATTCAAAAAAATCATTTTAATTTTAACTTTAATAATAAATTATTCATAAATTAGTTGCAATTTAATAATGAAATTATATTATAAGAAAAATTTTTTATTAAAAAGTAAAAAATATTGAATAATTTAATTAATAACAGTACTTAAATCAAAAACAACAGAGCTATCAAATTATTAATAAAAATTAGGTTTATAACTGTATATAAGTTCATTTTTAAATTAGATCTGATATTATAAGTAATTTTAATAATCATTCTATATTCTATAATAATATTATACAAGTAGAACAAATATACCAGTAAATGAAATATATTAAAAAACCCTTTATAGTTATTAAAATCTTTATACATAAAATAACAGAGTATCCTTTTCCATTATTAGGTGAAAATAGCATATTCTCAAGTCTAACTGAGTTAAGCAGTAATTCATGTTCAGTCTGTGTTGGATACTTTCTGTTAACATCATTCTTATCAATGATCTTCATTCTCAAGTATTTTAGCAAGTATTTATCATTAGGGATATCAACCTTTAAGTTCATTATGAGATCTTAATCGTGCACTTAGAAGTCATACTTTCCGAAGAGATGGTATTTACCCTTTTCTATTGGCAGGAACTCACTCTAGTAACTCTTTAAATAAAACTACTTTTAGTGGATGAGATACTCAGATCTTGGAACTATTGAGATTTTACGGACTAAACCTGCAGCCCAAATTGTGAAACCTAATGGTGCTACTATTATAAAAATAAGCTAAAGTAAATAATACTAAGAGTTGGTAATACTAATATACATTTTTATCGGTGTTTAAACTTTAAATTTTAAGCAATATGTTAGGCTTGAGCCAAATGCAGTTATTTTCAGCATGTTAACCATTCATAGTAATAAGTTTTCCCTCAAGATAAGACTTGAATATAAGATCAATAGGTCTATCCCCATGATTTGTTTGATGATTAATCATTTGATTAGTTTGATTTGAAACCATAGATTGGTCTGTGGAGTCTGGTCCATCAAGTTGTTGAAGTCTCATTAGGTATCTTGGAAGCACTGGAAGTGGTTCTTTACTTGGAAAAGGAGCAAATCCAATCAAAACCTAATCAGGATTTATAGGATTGGGTATCACTTCACCTGGAAGCAATTAGTGAGATGCACCATCTATTTTACTCTCATCTGCTCCAAGAGTGTGGTCTTGAACCATGGAATTATTATGACTCTATTTACTGATGTCTAAGGAATTCATGTTGGTTGCATGTTGGTTCATTTGCTTCACAAGCTCCTCATCAAGTTCAAGCTTGATGACAATATCCTTCTCATTTGAAATATATGGTTGTGATACTTCTACCCATTTATCTTGGTAAGTCTGGATGTTGTTGTACTTGTTCATGTTGTGATAGATGATCATGTGTTGGAAACTGTGAGGGAAATCAGAGGCGAGTAACCATACACCTCCAGCTGCTCTTGTCTTTGGCTCTATCAAAGGCTTTTTCTCTTCCTCGGCTTTATTGTCCTAATAAGTCTCATTTTAAATAATTTTAAAAGATATTATTTTGGTTTTACGTGTCTAGTGCTTACACATTCAACTAGAAACCTTAATGATGCTTGTGCAAATGTTGAACTTTGGATGTGGGGGATTCAGGCTTTTCTACTTCAAATGGTCTTCTAATTCTATTTAATAGACATCTTTTGCCTTCAGTCACTTCATCATTAGTAAATGTACTCAAGTAGTTCATGACTGGATAGTGGCCAACGCTAGTTTTAATCTTAATCATTTTGTATTACTTAGGTGGTTCTCTTTCCCTTCTATCTCTTTCCTCTTGTTCCCTCTTCTTCTCCTCTCTGCGTTTCTTTTTCCAGTCATCTTTGGACACAGTTTTGTCTCTCTTCTTTCTGGCAGGTGATATAAATGGACTCTTAACCTCCTCAATCTCATCGTTCTTCTTGACAATAGAGTCCATGTCAACGAATTAGTTTTCAAAGATGTCCATGAGGGCATAACCGAAACCAGTAATCACATTTGATCCAGTGCTGTTCTTGCTGCTGATGTTCAATTTTCTGCCAGTTGTTACAGAGATAGCCATGCTTGCGACATCTCTCAGCCTGTTCAACATTCTACCTGAAGATGTAAAATAAAACTAATTTAAATTTATTGGTAACTGAGACACCTGATGAAGGTTCGGAATCAACATCTAAAGAAGATTTGTCTTGGATGGAATTTTATGCACCTGGAGCATTTGGACCAAAGTCTATCTTTTTTAGAGTTGTGGCTTAAGATGGAAGTTTTGGCCTGTGTTCATTATCACAATAGCATGTCACATAAGTTTGATTAAATTATGATTATAAACTATAAAGTTTTCTTGTTAAAGTAATGGTCATCAGAGAGGACTTTTCTCATTAGTTCAATACCATCTTTTTCAAAATCCTTAATAGATATAGGCTCTGGGATAAGTCCAGTCATAGAATAGACGATTGATCCATCGCCAACTTCTTGGTCATATTGAGCTTGAGGACTGAACCATTTGTATGAATATACCTTTAGAATAGCCTTCATTAATATCTATGGCCATATCTCAAAGTTATTTATGGATCTTGGAAGCATTTAATACTAAAAGTTCAAAATTTAAAAAGCTTTTCTAACTTTATTTTAACAATTAACTTTTTCTTGGCATCGCAAGGCATTTTGTCATCAATCTCAACTAATCTTTCCTTCCCCATAAACTTGACTTTGACCCAATATTTTCCAGATGGTGATAGGACTGGTATTCCATTTTCTTAAGGGTAAATTCTTTGCCATATTGACTCCCTTGACTCACAATCTCTAATGCTTCTATCCTTAATGAATTAGAATTGAGATGTAGCCCATTTAGAATACACTGGCATCAAGAAACCCATATCCATGGTGTTTTCAACTGGTACTTTTATCAGTTAAGGTTCATCCATGGGATCAGTTTAAGCAGCTTAACCTTTAGCGGGCGGTTTCTTTTTTGCATTTATCAAAAATTGTTAAATATTCAAGTTTTAGAAATAAAAAATTGTTATTTTTTTTATTCATATATAATTCATACAATTTCTGAAATAATTATTGTAATGAAATATTAAAAATTCTAAGTTAGTTAAAGTGGGGCAAATGCAAGAAATATTGGATATTTTTGCCCCACTTTTAGTAATGAGAATTTTCTATATCTTTGATTGGTTTAAATATATTAATAAAGATTATTATTATTCTATCATCAGATTAACTTATATAATTTATATTTTTTATAAAAATCAATAGTCTTAAATAAATTCTGATCAGGATAATTTTACATTTTCGTTTAATAAAATTGCATCTCGTAACTATATGATGATTAATAAATCACGATTTTATAATCAGAATTTTATGTAAATCAGAAATGTTTTTAAATTTACTTTCTTTTTTGCTAAATTTAACTACTTTTATTTAAAAAACAATATACTAAAACTATCATCATAATTAAAACTTAATTAATCAAATATATCAGTATAATATTGTTATAAATATCAACAAAAAATTGAATACAAAAGTCATTAAATTATGTATAAATCCTAAATCAAATATGAAAGTCTTAATTTTTATAAATTTTAATTCATGAGAAGACTTACGACAAAATTTAATGATTTTCAGCTATATATTAACTATATTTATTTCATGTATTACCAAATTCAAAAAATATTGATAATTCTTATCTAGAGCTGCTAATTTTTCAGCTTCATCCTTTCTCTTCTTAACTTCCTCTTCCGTCTCTAATCTCTGATCGTATCCTATGCAAATAGTGTCGAATTGCAATTCTTCTTTGTTTACGATGTCTTTCTTGTCATCTCCAATGACTTTATTGTTGATCTGGCTTAGACTGTCTTCAACTGATTGGGCTTAACCGATGGAAAGAATACTTTATTTTCTCATGGTCTTCTTCTTTTTGATTTACAGTTTCTTTTCCTATTTCCTTTTTGCCATTTCTAAGTCGTAAGCAATCTCTCTCAAGTATTCCTCAGGTCTCAACCACTATATATCGTTCTTCTCAAACTCTTTGAAGCTGGGTGGTAGAAAAATAGGCGTATTATCTTCGAATTTAGTGAAACTTCCATCGTCATTTCTATGAATACCGTGTGTGAAATCATGGTTTTTAGCATCCTCGTTATTGCCCCACTCTGGGAAATTTGTATAAGGTTCATAGGCATACTAGCGCTGAATGTCCGGTTCCCCATCAACCTTAATTTAGGCACCTTCTCTTGGGGGCTTTGTGTTTGGAGGGAGTATGTCTTTCATTAGCTTACCAGCTTTGTAATTTCCAACTGGTGCTCCTTTTTTAGCATCTTTGCCCTTTGGTGGCATCTTTTAGGGAATAAATGATTAGTTTAAAAATAATAGAATAAATTTTATTTTAAAGTAATTATAATTTGCTACCCTTTTATCTTTTAAATTATTTAATTCTTTCTTAAAGTTATAAGTTTATTATTAAATTAACAAAAATTAAGTAATAGACTTTAGTTATTAATATTAAATTTATATTTAGGGATTTTAGAATATAATATTAATAAAGCAATTTTTCACTTCATTAGAAATTTCATACATACATGTTCTCACTATGAGTTCCTGGGAATACTTTTAATTTGGCTCTAAAAATTGCAATTTTAAAATGAATTATATTTATTTATTTAGTTAGTTAAAAAAATACTGGTATTTATATTATGGATTAAAGAGACGCCATGAATAAGTGATATTATTCAAACTGATAGTGAGTGTTCTAAGTTTATTTAGTAAAATTAAAGAAATAATCTTTGCTATTTAATTTCAAATAATCTCATTTATTTATAATCTTAAGTGAAAATATTTTAATTTATCTCATTTTAAAAATAACAATCATTTGAAATTTTTTAATTTATCTAAAATTTTTACTTTTTAAATATATTATCAAGAGTATTTACTATAAGTTGTTTTTTTAATATATTTATTGTAATAAAATCATATAACTTAAATCTAATTTGCTTTAATTAAAAAAAGAGATTATATTTTCCTACATTTTATAAAAATGAGTTTCATCAGTTTTCTTATTGCGTTTTAAATAACTTTATTTTTTATTTGGTATTATTTTTATTGATGAAAAATAAAATAATTATGTTAATTTAATTGCTCATTCAACATTCCATATGGCTAATCACTTGTAGCAATGTTTGAATTCTATGCATTCTAAGGAAGCTGATCATTTTAAAAACTTATTAGCAACTAATTATTGTTAAACTGAATTGCTAGTAAAGAAAAAGATTTGTAAAGTATTTTTATTTATTATATAGATATTTAAGTAAAATATGGCATTAATATTACATAGATTAATATAGAGTCTTTTTTTATAACTTAAAAATTTATTTTAATAGATTATTATATAAAAAAGTACTGTCATTTGGGGGTTATGCTCTAATGCTAAATAACAGAATTATATTTAAATTAAAAATAAAAGTTATATTAAAATTTTTCACACAATTAAAATAAATAGATTCCTTTGGTTGATTTTGCTAAATTTTTTATAGATTCTGAGAATTTGTTGTAACTATCAAAAAGACTAAACCACACATTTTATTTAGTTTAATTAATTACCAATAATTTTAATATCCTCTTTTTATATAGAAGAAATTTATATAATAATATTGAATACATTCATCTTAAATAAATTAAACAGCTAAAAATGGAAGAAATTAATTTATTTTATATAATTTTTATTTCAAAAGATTTTCCACATAAATCCGTATTTTAATATAAATCAATTATAGCAAATGAAGAAAATCGTTATTTTATTAAATTAATGAAGCAATAAAATGAATTATCAATACGTTAAAATATAAAATTTCCATAGAAGAAAAAATAAAAATATCAAATTTAAAATTAAAATTTAATATAGAAGCGTAAATTAATTTCATTAATTTATCTCATTTTGTAAGCATATTTAAACAATATTTATTTTTTATTTATTTAAATCAATAAAATTTAATGAAATATTGAGGCTAATTTAAATTTTTAATTAATTTAAATATATAAATATAGATTTTACTCCTATCGAATTTTAATAATTTTTTTCATTTTAATTATTTTAAATAATTAAATTATGATGATTTCCATTCATAAAATATATATCTTAATGATTTTTTAATTATTTAAAACGCAAAATTATTTGTTTCTATTTATTAAAATAAGTTTTAAAATGCAATATGTATGTATAAATAAGAGTAAAATAAAAAATTAATTAATTAAATAAATTCTTTTTTTATTTAGATTTATTAATTATTTGGTTATTTTTCAAATATATTTATCTTGAATTTTTAGAATTAATAGTTTAATATTATAATGGTAAAATAAAAATATCTAAAAATTTAAGATTTATTGATAATTTTCTAAAAATAATGACTAAGTTAAAAAACTTTCAAAATCTTTTGTTAAAAAAATAATTAAATTAAAAATAATAATAAAGAATAATGGCTTTTTATTGTTGTTGAAGTTGGTTCTCTGAACATTCATTAAATAAAAAGTATATATCAAATATTATATTATAAACATAATTTTTTCGATTGTGCTCTCCGTGCTGACTCACAGATTGACTTCCAATTCCTTGCACTTAAGATCCCTGATTTCTCGCATCTGCTTAGACTTTCTATTATTAAGTGCCTCTCTTGTCATTCTTAAGAACATTGGCGAGAACATTCAATATTGACAATATAAATTTAAAATTATTATATATTTAAATAAGATTATAAGCAATCATTATAATACAGTTTATATATTAAATAAATTGTGGATTGTCTGAGTTTTGTGAAGAATGTGAGTTCTCTTCAAGTTAATCTTTGCCACACCAGCATTATTGAACTTTGTTGCCCATTTGTAGATATTTTTGTAAGATTATACTAAAGATATTAGAAAATTAATTAATTATAAATAATTTCAAAAGTTCGCTTAAATAGTATTTACAAGAATCATCATTAATATTTATTGTGAGGCAATGAAAGTAAAAAAATATATTGAGATTATAAAAAAAATGATAAACATTAAATATATATATCTTCAAGAATAAAACATAAGAATAAAACATTATAGAAGTAATGTGTTTTTAAAAAATAAAAATTATTTACAAAGTTATTGTTGCTTGTTTTAGTTAATATCACATTTACTCATAATCAAAACCCTAATTCCCCTGAAGTTGTTTGATTGAGTTTTTTATTGATAAAAGTATACTCTTAGAGCATACTTTATTAGGGTTTTAATAGGGTTTATGTAGGGGTTTAATGAATAAATATTAGTATTTTAAGTGAGTATATGCGAGGTTTGGGTCTGTTTATGACATTGAGTATAGATTTATTGTTTAAGTTGCGATATGGATGTGATGAATATAGTGAATAACTCAAGCCTGTTCTGAATTATACGTCTATAGCAAAGCTATTCCATAAATGTCCTGCAACTGTGAGGTCTCACTATCTATTAGCATTTAATTTAAAGAGATAGCAACTTAATTCCAAAACAAAAAGACCTCTAAAGTTTTAGCAGCATCTTATCAATTTTCTATTAATGATGAGACTCTTAAATACTGGGCTCATTTCTCTCTATCCTAGAGAGCAGTGATGTTTCATCGCCAGTTTCCTGAGCTTCACATCTCTGCTAAATCGATAGCTTGCATATATAAACAGAATGGAATATCTTACAAGACAGTCAATGGCATTATTAGAGTGATTGACTTTTATGTTCAATTTTTAAGAATAATTTAAATTATATATTCGATTTAATGCAGAGGGCTTAAGCGTATAATATAAAGCTCATTCATGCAGATGAGGCAGTATTCACGTTTCATACCTTCATATCAAAGTCTTGATATAAGAGGTACAGCAACATAGATGGTTATGATTAAAAGGTTAAAGTTTAAACTCATGCTATGCTTGGTGGAATAAGCGAAGATAATGATCTCGAGATTTATGCTATTCACTATCGTTCTATAAAGACTGAATAATATATTTAGTTCTTGCAATAACTCAGAGATAAGTACGCTGAGTAAGAGATTATTCTGTTCGTTGATAACTTGTCAGTTCATAAAACTAAAGACTCAAGGAAGGAATATGAAAGGCTAAATATAAGACCTGTATTTAATGTTCCCTACAGTCCTCAGTTCAATGGAATTGAATTATAATGGGGGTTATTGAAAGGCCACTACAAGAAACTTTACTCTATCACTTGATGCACGACTTGAAGAAAGATACAGTAGATTTTATTAAGAGTCTTACTAAGAAATTCAGCTATGATAAAGCTAAAGTATGCGCTATAGAAGGGAGATTTTGTGTTTATAAATAAGTCTTAGATTTAAACGAATGAATAAGTTCCCATATTAATTTTGCGAGTAAATGGTTTTGGCTTCTTTTCTTCCTCTTAAAGCTTGCTTGGGCCTATGTTTCTTCTCTTAGTGCCAGCTCCTGCATCTATGTTCATCTCATCTGCCTTTTATAAATCTTTGAAGAGTTTCTTTCTTAATTCATGCTTTACTTTAGTATTTTTCTTTCTATTTAATTTGCTGCGTTCTTCATCATGTATATGGCAGTACCAGGTTTTTCTATAAAGTTAGAAGACTAAGCTTACTTGAGATGAAAAAATGCTTTTTAAGTTTTTACAGCCAGGTGTCACTGATTTTAATACCTTGCTTCTCTTTTTTTCAGAAGAGTTTCTATAGCGTTTCTTGTGAGCTTCCTAAATTACTTCATTTAAGTAATCAGGTTTAAGAGATCCAAGGACTCCAAAGAAGAAGTTTCTCTCTGGCAACTTATTAGAGAGTTTCAGCTTTGATGGAAGGTAGAGAGCAACATCTGGATCACTCATAGCATCATCATAGAGATTTGTTACTGATATTTCAGGGTAGTTAGGTATCTCAATCATCTTTATTTCATTAGTCTTAAAAGCTTTTTTCTCTTCGCTTAGCAATGCTTTTAAGAACGAGATTTTTGTTCTTCCTGAGTTGCCAAGAACAATCCAACTATCATGAATTTATTATTCATAGTTAAAAACTTACCTTGCTATACCAAATATCTATATAGGTCCTCTTTGCTTCGGAATTTCTATATTAAATCTTGAGATTAGATTCTCTTCATTGCATCATTTCATAGACTCCATCTTGATTCCTCTTTCTAGAAATGTTAATGAAATTTAAAATTATTGATATTCATTCTGAGTTTATTGAAATATTAATACTAAATAGGTAGGACCTACTGGAGGTCAACCTTGAAAAGATATGCTGAGAAGCATCGAAAAACTTGCTCCAAGTTTCACAGATTGATTTTCATTTTTATCAATCTATCTCCATTAAATTGCTCCTAATAATGTTTAATTATTTTAGGAGGTCCTCCAAATTAAGTTCAAACTTGATTTGGAGGACCTCCTAGAGAAACAAAACTTGATTAGGAGTTTTTTAATTTACTTAATCGTATAAAATTCTCCAAAAAAATGTCAACTTACAGTCTTCAATAGTTATTTATATTTTATCATTATGATAATAAAATTTATCAGCAAACTAAAATGAGCGCTAACCTTTTGAGATGAGCAGCATTACTTGGATCAAGCCAATAAAAAAATTACCATTCCAGCAACCAAGAAAAATAGAGACCAGAGACGCTTGTACTCAGTGGGAGCCTACTTATGACAACTTTGACCAGTCTATCTTTGAGATTTAAATACACATTAAGTAAGAGATCATTATAGAAGCTGTGCAAATAGAGGAGGAGGTTAAATAACCCTCAATGGAGCATTAATAAATACCAGCCAAAGTAGATTATTAATGCAAAGAATGTAATAAAGTTTTCCTCTACAAGTCAACTTACTAAGACATTTGAGAGATGTACACAATGATATGCCTAGGTTATATCTAAAGCAATAATAGAATGATGGTAAATATATCTGTGAGTTGTGTGAGAAGCCATATTCTCATACAAGAGATCTTAAAGTGCACTTAAAGAAAAAGCACAATCAAAGTTTTATCTTTATTCATGATCCTACAGGAAAAAGATTCCTATAAAAAAGTAGATCGAGAAATCCTGCCGAGCCTCTTAGAGTTGAGGTATAGAAATAAGTTAAAATGAAGTAAGCAGTTAAGAACTTTCCAGTCTCGGAGATCAATAAAATCTTGGTAAAAATTGACGCGATAAAGATTTCAATCTTAAAAATTATTGACAAAGATTCTTGCCTTGAAAGCTACCTCACTCTTGAGGATAAAGTAGAGAAGAGAGTCATCACTGATGACTAATATGGCTATAAAACATATTCTTTCAATTACTTCCTTGCTGATGACAAGTTCTAAATGGAATTTGCAAATGAAAATTATAATCTATAACAGGCAAAGTTTAGAGAGTGTAAGCATATTATTTAGCTAGATGCTATATTACTTAGAAAAGACCATGTTCCTCTCCTAGAGATGACTTACAGATAATTTTTATCTGATAATAGATGCCAAAGATAAATTGGCTAGATCGTGCAGCTAAAAGTTGAGAGTATTGAAGAGCTTCACAAGCTAGGTTATATTATATAGAGACTTAAAGCCAGAGAACATCATGATGAACTTTCAGCCTCTTAGAGTTTATATTATTGACTTCAAAAGAGCTCAAAGAGTTCAAGCCTCTCCATTAGGAAATGTAAACGGTACGCATGGATATTTCCCAGAGAGAGAGGAATTAAGAGATGGAGACACTTAATGGAATATCTGGGCTCTAGCAGTAATAATAATAGAGAGCGACATGCCAAAAAACTATAACTTTAGCTGCAGGGGTGAGAGAGATTCTAAGCAGAGAATTAAAACAATATCTCGATAAAAATAAAATAAATGGAGGTCTCTGAGAACTTGCATAATCAACTATTATCAAGCCAAGCTAAGAGAATTTACAAACAATGGAAGCAATTAAACTGCAACTTAAAAAGATAAAATTCAGAGAACTACCACATGACTCTAAGCTAATGTTAGTATGAGATATTTTAAAAACTCTCTTTTCATACTCACTTAAATTACTAATGTTTAAACATAAAACCCCTACATAAACCCTATTAAAACCCTAATAAAGCATGCGTTAATAGTTTACTTTTATCAATCAAAAATTCAATCAAACTACTGAAAGGGTTTTGGGGTTTTGATTCATCAAGAAATGAATTATATTAATTAACAATGTTAAAATATTAATTAAAATTCTTTTATTTTATAACTATTTCCCCAAAATAATCTATCTGAATTCGAAATTCAATTTACATTAATGATACGAATAATTTTAGTGCAATGCAAAAATCCATTATCATTTACTTTTTTAATTTAAAATATTTTTATGATAGCAAAATAAAATTAATGAGTTTAAATTTATTATTGAAGAATAAAATACTTTCATTAGTTATCTCAATTTATTTAAAAATTGAAATGGTCATCATCATTTAAATTGATTTAATTCAATGAAATTTGATTAAAAATATAAGTTAATATTAATTAAATATATAAATATATTTACTGATTATTTACTCTCAAAATAGAATATTTAAAATATTTTTTTCTATTTTATATATTTTATGAAATTAATATATTTATTAGTCTATCATTAAATATAAATGTTAATGATTTTTTACTTATTTAAAACACAAAATCAATAGTCTATCAAAATTTAATCTAAATTGTACTTGTATATAAATATAGGTTAAATAAAATTAGAGAGAATAACAATTAAATAAATTTTTTTCATATATATATATATATAGAAATAATAAGAATATTTTTCTTAAATTAATAATATTTAAATAAAAAATCCTATAATGAAGAACTGCAAATTTTAATGGTATTCATTGATTTAAAAAAAAATATTATTTTTTAAAACATTTTTGTATAAATTTTAACAAAATAATTTAATTTTAACATATTTACAATACAGTTAATAAAAAAAATAATATTTTTATTGAATTTGATTTAAGAAAAATTTCATATAATATTTACTTATAGTTAATTTAGATTAATTTAAAATATTACTAAAATTCATAAAATTGGGTAAATTGGTATAAATTCAAATAAATGAAAGAATATAATCATATATAACAGTCATGACTTTGATATTCGATAAAATTAATTTAATGTACAGTTTTAAAATTACAAAAAATCTGAATGTGCAATTGTTTATTGTACAATTAATTCCTGTATAAATTGCTCTGTAAAAAGTACAAAAAGTCAATGTACAAATCCTAAAATTGAACACGAAAAATACAGGAAAAATCAGTGTATTCGTGCTTAAAAGTACACAAACAGCATGCAATGTAAAATAGACTATTCGGGTTTTATGATATACATGAGAATCGTACAAAAAGCAAAACCCTATTAGTGTTTTACCGAAGATGTGATGTAAAATGTGAATTAATTTTGATTAATTATTAAGCTCTGGGTACTAATGTCTAAACCGGGTAATCTGAAGCACTGCATCTCCCTCGCGCCAGCCCCAATCTCTGTCTTTCCCGTCACTGCATTAGACTGCGCTCAACTGAATCGTACCTGATCTTGATCGTCCGCGTCACTATTGCAAATACCGGCAGCTGCAACTTACGATGCACATGCACATGACTCTCAGAGAGTACGAGAGGAATACTGCCACTTGTGGAATTTAAATAATGAAGGAGCTAATGTACCCAGCATCAAAGAGGCACAAAGTGACGCGGACGATCAAGATCAGGCACGATTCAGTTGAGCGCAGTCTAATGCAGTGACGGGAAAGACAGAGATTGGCGCTGGCGCGAGGGAGATGCAGTGCTTCAGATTACCCGGTTTAGACATTAGTACCCAGAGCTTAATAATTAATCAAAACTTAATTCACATTTTACATCACATCTTCGGTAAAACACTAATAGGGTTTTGCTTTTTGTACGATTCTCATGTATATCATAAAACCCGAATAGTCTATTTTACATTGCATGCTGTTTGTGTACTTTTAAGCACGAATACACTGATTTTTCCTGTATTTTTCGTGTTCAATTTTAGGATTTGTACATTGACTTTTTGTACTTTTTACAGAGCAATTTATACAGGAATTAATTGTACAATAAACAATTGCACATTCAGATTTTTTTGTAATTTTAAAACTGTACATTAAATTAATTTTATCGAGTATCAAAGTCATGACTGTTATATATGATTATATTCTTTCATTTATTTGAATTTATACCAATTTACCCAATTTTATGTATTTTAGTAATAATCAAAATATTTTTTGGCTTTTATTGTTGGTTAAGTTAGTTCTATTATGATGAGCATGATTAGAATTCAATAATAAAATGTAAATATCAAATATTATATTATAAACATAATTTTTTCGATTGTGCTCTCCGTGCTGACTCACAGATTGACTTCCAATTCCTTGCACTTAAGATCCCTGATTTCTCGCATCTGCTTAGACTTTCTATTATTAAGTGCCTCTCTTGTCATTCTTAAGAACATTGGCGAGAACATTCAATATTGACAATATAAATTTAAAATTATTATATATTTAAATAAGATTATAAGCAATCATTATAATACAGTTTATATATTAAATAAATTGTGGATTGTCTGAGTTTTGTGAAGAATGTGAGTTCTCTTCAAGTTAATCTTTGCCACACCAGCATTATTGAACTTTGTTGCCCATTTGTAGATATTTTTGTAAGATTATACTAAAGATAATTATAAATAATTTCAAAAATTCGCTCAAATAGTATTTACAAGAATCATTATCAATATTGATTATTTTGTATTGAGCGTTTAATAAAATATTGAGATTATTCAGAATATAAATAAATTTAAATATTTTCGAGTTTCAAAACAGGAATGAGTTAAAA
>ARYC01012438.1:0-17424 GCA_000711775.1 Oxytricha trifallax | reverse complement strand
AAATTTAGAAATTCAGGCATAAGAGTCAATAATGTTAACTGATACTTTGATGTAAATGTCTGCCTCATCTACAGTTATTTTTCAGTCAACTGAGCCTTTAACCTGAATCTTTTGCTCTAGATTTCAAAATATATAGTTGATACCTATATTATTAATAGTTCCATGTTTATTAGGAAGCATTACAAATTCAAATAATTGCTTTAAATCCAAGACAAAGGAAAGCAACTGCAGTAGTGCTTCATGAATAGTAGATCTCCATTTTGTATTCATTCATGTCAGGTTGGTAAATCCATTAGTTTGCAGTAAGCTTTATGCATACTTTTAGATCGCAGCAAAACAGAAATCAATCCGAACCCATTGAAGTATGGGAATAGAATGAACAAACCTGCGACTTTTAAGTACTGATTAATTCCAGCTTTGGTTAACAGACTTCTACTGGGGATCAATTTTGGAAGTGCCACTCAATTGTTGTACAATTAGAGCACTAACTGCGCCAAAGTAGTATGGAGTGTAACCGCTTCTTGCTTCGAAGTTACGATGCTTAAAGACATCTCTACCTGATCTCTCTCTGTTCACTCTCTTAGTGTGGATCCAACTCGTAATCACCGAATACCATTTTACTACTAATATTCTTAAAATTTAATATTGCCAAACAATAAATAAATAAACCTACTATATTAATTCATAAAATATTTTGTTGAGAATTTATTTTTTTGTTTTATAATTAAAATTTGACCAATATTATAATTTAATAATTCTGCAATTAAAATAAAATTACTATAATTTTATCAAACCTTATACTTCACAATTATTGATTATCTAAAGTTTGAGTGTCTTATAATTAATGATTTCCATTTTCTTATATTTTATCTTCCTTTTTTTCCTTCGTTATTGAACTATTATAATTATTTGAACTTTGGTTAACACTTTAGCTTTTCAGATTATCTGCTGGATTATACATAAAATCTTCTTTTATTGATTATTAATTTGTTGTTGTAGCAATATCTATATTTGTGACTGCATCTTAAATATCTTGAATTTAATGACTGGTCATTATTGAAATTCTTTCTGTTTTGTTCTATTTTTGGTTTTGTTTCCCGTTTTCATAAGTGGAGCTGTTTTTAATGTTACTGTCGATTTAACTAATCAGTTTCATTGAAGTTTGTTACTTAAGTGTGTCATCTATTTAGAGCAAGTTATCTGCAATCAAAATTGACGAAGAGTTATGCAAGTTCAAATCTTGGAATTGTTAAAAGCCTGAAGATGCTCTGAAGTCTTCGTGCTAACTTCCTACAACTGTCAATTCATCTCTGTTTTGCTAGGTTATTTCAAGTTTATTGGGACTTAAAAGATTTTTTTTCTCTTTTTCTTAATAAGGGATAGTAGTCTGTGAGTTTATGTGCTTGACATTTACAATGGGAAGCTAATTATTCTAGTTTAGTGGTGGTAACTGAATTGTACTTGATAGCTGAGATTATTGCATTGGTTGAATATATGATATTACAGGTTGAGGCTTCATTGCTCCAATTGTTTGATTATGCCCCGAACTATTAAAATTTGGTGTATTTATTTGTATTTTAATTGCATTTGAAGCATTTACAATATGATTTTTAATTGTTTCCTTTTAGTTTTATTAAAGAAAACCGGCAGCTCTCAGATGTTTTTCCATTAAATAAGCTTCCTCGTTGGAAGGCTATCCAGTATGACCACATTTTAAAGGTATCATATGCCCTATATAGTTAGGACTCAAGTAATTTTCATGATCATTTAATGTGAAGTCACTCTATGAAGTTTATTTAGGGATTTGACTTTCTTATATCGTTTACTAATTCTAAACAGAGTTAGAATCAATCTAATGTCTATAGATGGAAAAGTTTGAATTAGGTAGACTTAAATAATCTAAAGTATTATCAAAGAATTTCTAAAGCATGAAGAGATTTGAATTGACGAGATCGTATTGAGAATTTAGGAATGGATTTGACTATCGAAGTAGGGCAATTACTTCCATTTAATCCTTGATTATAACTCTTATAACAAAATATGTATTTAAATAAATTTTATTAATTATACCTTGAAAGTACCTTATACTTAAGTCTATATAAAATTGAAAAAGTATATATATGTTACTTTAGAAATTTCTCTCGATATTTTATGATTATAAATATTTGGAGCTACTTTTGCCTCAAGTTCGGAACATCCCCCGTAGAATTTCATAAGCAAGATAAAATTCTATAACAATTAAATTAATGTCTTATATTTACCTTAATTTCTAGTGCATGAATTTTCTTGTTTATGTATTTCTAAGTTAAATAATTCAATAATTAAAAATTAATTTATAATTAAATTATAGATAATTTTTCATATAAAATAACTACATCATGGAATAAGAGTTATGCCCCCATAATGTTATACATCTATTATAAAATATGAAATTTGATAACATTTTCTTATATTATATTTTTAATTTATAGTTGCAGATTTCATTCAGACACTACCATAGTTCAACAAATTAATTCTATAACTCTTTATTTTTGTTAAGTTATTTATATTTTAAAGCTTTTTTAACTCTTGAGACACTATCCTTGTAAAGTTTGCTTTATTAGTTATTCTTAAATCTAATCACTATTTGATTTGTGTCACTAATAGTCATTTTTTAATTATTAAATTTTGTATATTTGAATTGCTAATTCCCTATAAATAAATAAAAATCATCATACGTGGGTGGCGTTTATTAATCTTTCAAAAAGAAATTTGGAATGCCATTTATTATATATCTTTAACACTACTAACCTAAGCGGATGAATGAACTCATATTTCATCAATCTTTTCTGTAAGCATCACTTTAAACAGTTTTTCACTCCCTTTTCTATAAAATTTTGAACGTTATTCGCTTTCCAATTGCAAGTACCCATTTTAAACAATTTCTTGGATATGACACTGTAAAATTTTCTATCAGGTAGTATATCAAAATTTGCAAAGGTTCTATCTGCAATAATCATGTCAACTTAATCAGCCAAATGAGTAGTTACCACACCTCCAAAACTACGCCCGTAGACTCCTATTTTGCCTATTAAATTCATTTTTGTCTTCATGTGTTATAGTAACACTTCTGCATCTTATCTTATTATATAAGGATCTGGTGTTCCAAGGGATAAGCCATAACCTCTGTAGTTCCAGATCATTACATTTATATTCTTGTTCAAGAAAAACCTAAGGTAATACTATTTTGATAAAATGAAACATAGAAATAGAATTATAGAAAGCATGGGGACAATTCACCATATACTGATAAAATATTGCATTTGGATTGCACAGAATAAATGTATAAAGTTTTTAATATTTTGAGTCAATTTTATCATCAATTTATGGCTCGCAAGTCGAAGTGAAAAACATACAATCAATGAATATATCCTTCTTTTTGTCAACTTAAATTTAAATAGGGTTTCCTTCAAACGTCTTAGCTATTATCATGCCCATTTAATAAGTGCTTCCAAATATTTGTCTGAACAACAGAAGCAAGATGTTCTTTTCTTACAGCAACATCTAACTGGTTTAACTGCAGCTCTGCAATTTTCCACCAAATCATCTACTTTTTATATTAGCTTTTTAAGTTTATCCTTATCTTCTTAATGTATAATTGGGATTGACCGAGTGGTGGAAAATATAGGACGATTATTATGACCCATGATAACTTGACAATCAAGTTCTTCTCTTTCAAATTCAGACAAGCCAAAATAATAGGACCAGATGTTGCGTTCAGCACAACCAGGTTTGAGTGGGATCACTCTTATTTCCTTTAGCATAGATTTTATATTTGAAAGTTACTCACTCATTTCTCTGAAAATCTTCGTAATCTTGAATTGCTTTAATGCTTTCTTATTCCCAAGTGCATGATCGAAACTTACATCTAAATTGTTTGTCGTCTCTTTAGATGGTTCTTAATTGCCTAAATTATCTATCTATCCCTATTCAATCTTTACAGGTGACATGCTTTATCCTTTTATTCTTTAACTAATAGTTTTGTTTTTCTCATCATCTTCGTCTTATTTCAATATCCTTGAATTAACTGTGGTAAACATATCAATCAAATTCATTAATTTTATTAACTTTGCACTGCTCACTTTATACTATGTGTACTGCAATTTTATATGCTCTTCCACATTCATTTTTTCATTTAAAATTTAAACTGAGGTCTTTAATAATTGTTTCAATTCATTTGTAATCTTTCTAGAAAGTATTAGAATTTTATTATACACTTACTTATTCAGGAATTGATCTTGGGAAAATTTCACTATCCCCACTGAGAATGGAAAAACTATCCATTTAATTAGTATTCTGCAAAATACATAGATGAAGCCACTGTTTATCTAGTTAATTGATAAATAAACTTTATCGAAAAAAATTGGTACTTAGAATTTATCAAATTTATTTTTTAAATTGATAAATGTAATAATATTTTTTCTTATGAATAGTTACTGCTATAATCAAATATAGATAATTCTTTAGAAAGATAACCAGCAACACATTCAAAGCAAAATTTAAGATTAACCCAACAATCAATACAGCACTATATTTATAACGTTACTATAAGTTCTATTATGTATTTTAACGCATATTTGATCCATTATTTGAGTAAATTTGTAATTTATTTTGTGCATGTTATAAGTTTAGAATTGTTACCCATATTTTACTTTATAAGCCACATCATCTGATTCGATCAAACTCGAACCAGCTTGATTTCTGACATTTCAAGTGTTACTGTAAAGTTACTAATTTTCACTATGAATATCGTGAAGAGGGAATTCTGGAACATTATAAGCAGTTTTCATTAAAATAAATATGAATGTACTCCAAAATATTTAATTATTACAATTCAAAACTATAATGTTAAGTTTTAATAACGGTTCATTTACAAATATTTCGATTAATTGTTAAAATTATATATTAAATTATTTATTCTCATTTATCAAAAGATTATTTAAAAATAATTATTTATTTACAATATTTAATTATAAAAATGCCTATCTGGACTATATTATAAATTTCAAAATATTAATAAATTAAAATATTCAAAGTTATAATTGCGATTATTGAGTTTGCCAATTAAAAAATATTTTTAGATTGTTATAATTTTAGGGAGAGACTAATAAATGAAATAGATTTTTATAAAAATTATTTTTATTTTAAATTCATTTTAAAATTGTAGAATAAGTTATGAATGATATAAAAAAAATTTTTTGTTGTTGGAAATTTGTATAAGTATAATATAGAATATAAATATTAGAAATTATAATCCTAAAGCTAATTTTATTTATAAAAATTTTAATCATTTTAAAATAGAATTTTTGAATATATTTATTTTTAATTTGAACATTTTCCTTATAAATGATAAAATTTGCTTCTTAATGTAATGTTAAGTAGAAATTAGCTTATTAAGAGCTTTTAATAAAATAAAATCTGAAAAGTAGCATATTCATGCTAGATTTTATAATGAGTTAAGATAATTGTTTTAAATGTATCAGGAAAATAAAATTAAAGATTAAATCAATTTCAATCTATCGTTTCTATGCTTAAAGATTGAAAATTAAATATATAATATAATCTCACAAAGTCATAAATTAAGAATAATCAATTTATCTCTTTAAATATTTTATTGAGAAGTATCTACGATTTTGCATTACTATATTAATTTTGCTTTTTGCTAATTTTTTAGAATTATTTTTACTTTAAATCATTATTTTTCTCGAGACTTTGCTCTTACTGGTTTATTGAGAATTTTTATCAATATTTTATTTGTCTGTAGATTCATTTTATAAAAATAACTTAAATTCAGTAAAATCTTCAATTTGGCGTTATGGTGATAAATATTTTATCTAGAATTCTTTTGTCAAATTATTAACTCTTTTGTTGTATAAATTCTTGAAAGTTGAGCTTTTATGTGTAAAGCTGTTTTGTATTGGAAATTTACCCAAAATTTTATTTAATGACTCTTTACTTTTAAAAACAAATAAAATAAAAAATATAAATTATATTTAACCAGTTGATTGATTGTCCTGGTTATTTGTACTTTTTTATGGTATCCTAAACGATGAACTAAAGTTAGCATTATACAATTAGAAAACGTTGCTTGCCGACTGAGCTTTTGTGTTGATTTTATCTTTCTAATAGTCTTCTAAAATATAAAATCATAAATTTTTTTTTTTATAAGTGAGTTTTTTTTATTTTTTAAGCTTTTGGTTTGAAGTTTGGTGGGGTAGTTTCTTGCCCCAACATTAAATTTTATGTTTTGCAATAATTTTAATAGAAACAAATTAATTTCAATTTTATTTACCATAATCATGTACTGTACATCATTTATTATATAATTTTCAAGGTACATAATTATTCTTTATAAAATTATATATTATTAACAAGGCTAAAATAATTATTTTTTATTAATAATTAATGTTATTTTTATTAAAATGCAAATTCATTATCAATGTAGAAATGATGTTTTGAAGCCAGATTGAAAATAAACATATCATAATTGATGAAAAGATTCTTTGAAAATTATGAAAATTACATATTTTTATATATGCGGTAGGAAACTACTTTTTTGAGAGGAGAAAACTTACCCCTCAACAATTTCTATGTGTGGTACTTTAAAATGAAATGTTTGAATTGTCTAAAATTTAATTTAAACCATTTTCAAGTGTTCTATGTCATCGTCAAATGCAAAGTGAATTATCATGCGAGCTTATAATAAAAAAACTGTAACAAGCAAGAGTAGAATACTTTTAAATTCACATTAGTTTATTCTCTTGCCGATTTTGACTTTCATAAAGTATATATTGAAGGAAAAATATTATGTATGTAATCGTCTCTTAATTTAAGGTAATCGTTGAAGATGTAATATCAGTGACCATTTTAAATTGTTTTTTTAGACTAATTAAAATGTGGTGAACAATATTAAACTTTAATATTTGACTATTTTTGTAGGCTTGCTCTATTGTTTTTTTAATTCTTATCTTTTTTTGATTATTTTCTGTAATCTATCATTTTTAGATTTATTGAGTTGGATTTTTATTTCTTAATTCTATACGAGGCATTCAATTCCTTCAAGAATTTTATTTTGCTTCGAATCATTCTTAGTAAAATTTGAGACATTTTTGAAATCCATTAGAGAACAAAAGAACAATTATCAAATTATATAAGCTTAGCATAGGATTAGTGAATTATCAAATATTATTATTTGAAAAAAATTGAAAAAGCAAACCTAATTTTTTATAAAGAAGCCGTACTAAATTTATATGTCAATAAATATAATTTATTGATTAATTTTTCTTTATATATGAAATTTTTTAAATCATAAAAGTGATTGAATCTTTAAATTGTAATTTTATTAACAATCTATAATTTACGTTTTAATTAATAAAATTAAAATAGGCTAGATTAACAATACAAATATTTAATTTTATAATTGATTATCAAAATAGTTGAGAATAAAAGTGCAACAGTTATCTAGTTATCTTTATTTGTCTTCTCAAGAAAAAATATTCCAAATATGATTGTTGAAGAAGTAGCTAGAGAAGCAAACGAGTCCATTGAGTTTAGGTATTTACTTTCGTAAGGTTAGATTATTCTTACCATTTACAGATAGAAATAAATGACAAAGATGCAAATTACAGCCTATAATAAAGATTTTACTATAGATGAGTTAATTTTACATAAAGTTGCTTTTTAAATTTCGATAAGGAAACAGTGACAGCAATATAAATTATCCTTCTAATGTTTATAACTCCAATCTACCAGTAGAAAGTATTATCTTTAAATCCAATATAGTAAAGCCCGTACTATTTAATTACATTAACATCATTTAATCTTTTCTTATTTCTATTCAATGCAATTATGATGAAAAGGGGATAGCCAATGACCCAAATAATGATCACAGGCAGAGTGAAGTAGTAAATGTAAAAATAGTGGTCACTGCTCCAACACTCTATATCAAAATCCTTGTTCAAGTAAGAAACCCCTTCAATTGTTATGCAGTTGAACATCCCAAATGTATAAGTGGAAATAGTGGGATAAACTAGAAAGATAAAAACCATAGTAGTTATCAAAGTGTTTGAAAATGGGCTACCAGAAAATCTTTGTTTAGAGAACATGTTTAATACTATGGTTTTAATTATAATTTATAAATATATTTATATTATAGCTTCTAAAAACAGAATGATAACGAAAATACAAAAAAAGGAAGAAATGAAAAAAATATCAATCCAAAAACATATTTGCTGAATTCATCAAAAGAGGATGTTGATTCTAATTTATAATTATATTTCATTTGATTGAAATAAGCAATTGACCTTTATGAAACTCTGATTGCAATAAATATAATAAAAATTTCTATTTTTGCTACTACTTATAGCAGTGAAATTTTAAAAGAACTATTTTAATATTTCAGGCCATTCCAAATTTAAGTCAAAAGCCATCATGAGCTCTTAGAAGTAATTAGTCAAGATTCTTAATAGAACTTTAAAATATAAAATATTTAAACTGAATGTTCCTTTTTTCTGCTTGGATTTTTCAAAAGCATTCTAAATTAAAATTGGGTCTATTTAATGAAATTACATTAAGAGAATTATGAAATAAAGGCCAAATGCAAAAAATATAGCCATCATAATGAAACTCTCCTCCAAGATCGACCCACACTCTTAGCATTAATCTTAACCTACTTTTGCAAAATATTTCCCATCATTTCTATCCCATCCGATACATTAAGAGCATATTCAATAATAATTAACAGAAGTATATCTAAATCAATATAAATAAAATATATTGGACCAAAGTATCCCTGTTAACAATTTTAAATTCCACCAGACCTATTTATCCTTTAAATAAAATATAAATTTACAAGCAAGCTTTTTCATTAAAGCATTCATAAATTGACTCAGAAATATTTGAAGCTCTCCAGAATCCACTAAGAGGTTCAATACTTGAAGCTCCTGAACATATAGCATTAGAGGGACATCTTTAGCAAGATTCTTGATTTTTCTTAATAACATAAGTCCCATAACCACATAAATTGCATCTAAATATTTATAAGTATGACTGAATTTAACTTACAATCCGTTTTGCAGAACTTCTCCAAGTTAACAAGGTAGAATTTTTACAACTTTAGAATCATTCAAAAGCTTATAGTCTGTCAAACTTTAAACAATAAGAGTAATTTCTGATCCTGGTGCTCCTAACACAGATATATATGGAATTCCAATTCCATTTTAAACTGTGAATATTTATTCTCCCACAACTGAAGCATTAAAAAATTTAGACTGAATTGTTATTTGAGTATCAGAGTCATCTTCAACAACTTGATCATCTCTATCAAGAATCATTACCTCAATGTCTTCTTATTTTATCATTTATAAATAAATTATTATGAAATCAAAGCATTGTTAGCAATAGAAATAGAATTTTAAGTTTTGAAGGCTATTTTATACTTTTAACCAGCGAAGTCTTTTCCAAATTTCGCTTAATTTTCAGAAAATTAAACATCTTAAAAGATTTGAGGTTTTAAAAAGTTATAATTTATTGCACCTCCTTTAGACGCAGCATAATTCGAAATGAAATTTGAGGATTAAATCATACTGCTGCTTTTTTGTGAAGTGGGATCTTCATTTTTAAGTTTTAAGTATAATGCCCCTCCAGATTCAACAGCACTATTTAGAATAAAATTTGAGTTTTAGAGATTTAAATTTGTATCAATAAGATAAATAGCTCCCCCTTAAAATGCTGTATTATTTTGAAAATTGCAGTTTTATATTGAAATTTATCGAAAAATTGTGCCTAATGTATTTGAAACATAGATTGCTCCACCAAGTATTTCAATATAAAATAAATATAGAGTAGATATGACCCATAGATATTACTAAACTCTAAATTTTATAACTAAAATTAGCTGTTTTACGATTATATTGCTAAGCCTCCTTGAATTATTTACTGTAATTTCGAACTAGTGTCTTCAATTAAAATATTTTAAAAGATTGAATCAGTTAAGTTAAATATTGAGGAATAAGCGATTAAAAATTTATTATTGTAAAAATTAAGCAAATAAAAGAAATCAATTATTTTATTAAATTTACAATTAATTTAATTATAGTGAAAGTTAAAATTAATAATTTAACAATTGATAATGAAGAATTATAAAAGCCATACATTTGGATTATTAATTTAAATCAAATAATTGTTAAGATAAAATTTATTACAGTAATATTTAGGCTTTTTATCTTAATATTCCTTAAACATAAGGAATTTTTGAAATTTCAATTTAAATAAATAGTTAAAAATATTCTTTTTTAAGTTTTATTAAGAAAAATTTTAGCTTTTTATAGAGTGAGTGATTCCATGTTTAGCAAAACATTTAAAACTCTTATAAAAATAATTTATTAATTTTTTGGAAGTGTGATAGCTCTAATTAAGTTCAATTTAAAATAAAAATAGTCAATTAATTCATTCTTTAGAATGATAAGTAATTAGCCAATTGTAATCCATCAAACTAAATATGCACTTGCTTCGAATATCATATAAAATTACTAGAATAATGATTTCCATAATTTTGACAAATTCTTATGCATTTCAATTTTCTCAAATATGTATAATGATTATACAATATCTTTAAGGATTCCGTTTGATTTTCATAAATTTAACAATCCATATTTTAATGAAGTTTTGAGTCACTTACTGAGATACTTATGAACTAAAATAATAAAATGATATTAAATTGTAATAAATTGACAAAAGGTTAGCTGTATAAATCCATGGTTGTTCTGCGTATTGAAGGAATCTATTTTTATTTATATTTCAGTAAAAATTTTACAAATTAATTTAATTAACAATAAATAAGTAAAGTTTACAGCCAAATTAATTTTTACATTTAAAAATTACCTTTACTAACTCTGACATTTATTTTTATCCTATAAATAGAAATACTTCTTTATTTTTAAAAAATTCTTATGGTTTTGTTATTAAATTATTATTATGTAATTGAGATCTAATGAATAGATAAATAATATAGGGCAGAAAAATAATGATATTAAAATTATTTAATATATTAGCTCAGGTAAATTTAGATGATTTAATAGCAGAATATATAATTAATTTAATGTTATTTATATAATTTTTTAAAAAGTAAACTTTTTTCAATTAATTGATTTCAGCAATAATAGTATCGATTTAATTAAGATTTATGTTTTCTAATAATATATCTGAAAAAGAGCTTTATAAAAGATTCAACTTAGAAAGAGTTAAGTTGGAATTTTTTATTAGTACTATGCAGCAACAGTAAATCTATAATTACCGTTTTAGAATATAATTTTTCTAACTACTCATATCTTAAAATGTTCTATACAGAGTTTATAGTGTTTCTATTCAAGAATTAATATAAGCAATTAAAAATACTTTCTTAACTTCATTTATTATAAATGTAAAAACAAAATTTAAATTAGTCAAGAATATTAATTATTGACTGTAAGTTTAATGTCTTAGTGCTAATTAAATTATTTCAAATTAAAATCTATATTTACTGAGTCTAGTTTATTTCATTCATGAGTAAAAGAAGATTGTCCAACAAATTGTAAATATTTTGAATTTGCGAAAATCATCAATTTTTGTAATTTTTTATTTGAATTTTACCATTTCATTTATAAATTTTTTTAAGTTATTTTCCAAAAAACTAAATTTTTATGTACAATATTGATTAATCTTAAGTGATAAATAAGTTTTCTGAGTCATCTTATTCTAATTTATTTCTATAAACAATTAAATTTTTGTGTAAGCTTACTTTGAAATATTGTAAAAATAAGAGTCATTAATTTCTAAGTTACTCTGACTTAGCGTCGCAATATTATTAACTTATAAATTGTAAAATTGAGTCTCTCTAAATCTCAATAAGGAGCTTGCTTAAGCGTTGATAAATTACCTAATAAATTTTAGTAAAATAAATTGATCTTACTTAGAATTAATGATATTTAGCTACATGCTAATGTGAGGCTCAGACTTGATCAATTAAATTTATGTGTCATCAGATTACTAAGTTAAGTTGAGAGTTGTATTACTTAAGATATTGGGTTCAAGGGAATTGAATAAGTAAAGGAATTAACCTGAAATTGCATGATTGTCTTAATATTTACTATTATACGGATTTCTACTATTCCAATTATAAAATATTAAAATAAAAAGGCTACATTTCATGTATATAACTATAATCATCGCACCCATAGAAGGCAACTCTTCCTAATTAAGCACTCGTTTTTAAGCAAGAGCAATTTATATAACAGTAACTTTACTTTCTTTACAGATGAGCATAAGCAACACCCCCTTTAAAAGCCATATTGTTGATAAATGAGCAATTTTTAAAAGTAATCTGTGATTTCTTGATATCAGCAAAAGCAACACCTCCTCTTCCATTATTCGTATTTTTTACAAATATTGAGTTATTATATAAACAATTGCATATTATTTTGATTATATTATAGCATCACTGATTCCTGAGTTATTAATGAATTGACAATATGAAATCTAAACAATTTGTGGAACTATTTTATCAAAAATATTATTGTTACTGCAAAATTTTTCTGAAAATCACTACAAATTATAAAATAATTTAGAATGAATTAGTAAAGATCAAATTATTGAAAAGTAATCAAGACAAATGTTATCATAAAATAAATAAAAATATTTTACAGTAATATATTTTTTTGGTTTTCTATTTTAATTTTTTTACATTAACTTTTAAAAAAAACGACAAGTTTAATTTTAAAGTACGTTTAATAATTAATTCCATTAAATATAAAATTCTTTAGGATTAATAGGAAATATTTTGAGAACATGACTCGTATTATTTGTAAAGATTATTTTTCTTAATGTTAAATTCCGTTCATCAGAGATATTATCAAAGAGTTATTTGTTGTTAAGAACTCAATTAAGCTGTTTCTCATTTCAAATAATTATGAAAAAGCGATAAAAATTTATATAAAATTTTATAAATATTTACTTTTCAAATGTAAAATTGGGATGTTAGAATCCACCTAAATTTATGACATCACTCTCTTATTAGATCTTATTTAAGAAAATGTTTTCTAAATTAATTGATATTTGCTTTTCACGAAGATCTATTAAATTTTTATTTAGAATTATTTAGTTTACTAACTAATATAGTATTATATAATAATTCAATATCTTGAGCATCTTTTAATATTTAAGAAATCAGAATAAGCCTGAAATCTGAATTTATACAATTTAATTCGCTTATGTTTGCCTAAATGTAATCATAAATCTCTAAATTTAGATTGTCAATTGTAATGATAGTATTTTAATCGTTTTTAACTATTAACTAGCTTTATTGTATTTCATCTAAAAAAAATTTTAATTTTATTTATTTATAAAAAGTTAAGGTTCATCGAATTTATAAAGCATATATTTTAATTAGATAAGAATAAGCCTGTAATATAATTTAAAATGATATTTGATATTGTCTTTAGGAAGTCTATAATTTATTAAATTTTAATTTAATAAGATATCTTTTTATTTTATAGTTAAAAATAAAAAAAAAGTCACAATAATCAAAAAAATATAAATTAAAATAGTAAATAAATATAACTTTAAAGATACTCTTTTATTAATAAATTATTCAGATAAAAACTTAATATAAAAAGTAAAAACGTCACTTAAATAACATTTCTTATTTATTAAATGTTATACTGGGTAGATATACATATTGCCTTTATTTTTATATTTAAATTCTTTAATTTATGTCAAAGTAAATTATTCTTAAAATATTAATAAAATAATTAACTAAATAAATTTAATAGTATAGAAAAGACTAGATGTTCCTAAAAAATCAATTATAAAAAATCAAATTCTTACTTATATTCAGTTATATTAGCCGAAAAGTTTCATATATATAAATAAAAAAATGTTATATATTTATAATTTTAGAGTAGTTATGGAAATAAATTATAATGTAATTTAGATTAAAAATGGTCCTATATAATTAATATTTTAAATTAATGATTTTATAATTAAATTAGTAATATTGGAAGCATTAATATTTAAATATGTTCATTCTAAGCTTGAGACACTGATAAAATCTTGTTTTAAGTCATAATTAAGCTCTTAAATACATTATTCTCAAATTAAACTGTGCTTATGTACTTTATCGCAAAGTAAGATTGCTATAGCAATTTATCTATAAGTTTGTTAATATCTTTATATAACCTTATAAGCTGTTAGAGAACTCATTTTCAGAATTAAAAGATATAATTAAAAAATTATGATAATTTAATTATATTTATAGATTCACTCCCAGACTAATTTAAAAGTTAAAAAAATTTTGATTATTTTTCTATAATATTTTTAGTATTTCTTTGTTCATAAATACTTAAATATGATAATTTTATAATGAGCGAGAGCAGTGAGAAAAAAATTTTATTTTTTCATTTTTATAGATCACTTAAAATAATTGTGACTGTTTCAATTATAATTTCCTTAAAAAGAAAATAATTTAATTATCGAGTTTATATGAGTAATTATATAAAAATATAAAAAATCTTTGTTTTTATGCTTATAAAACAATGGATTAAAAACAATAATAAAAAAAACCAGAACTATATTTAAGAATTAATCGACATTAAGGCATTAACTTTAATATTCTTAATACAGTTATACCTGAAAAACGTTAAGCTTTAAGGAGCACTTATATCTATTAAGGAAACTAAGAGATTTGTGCTTGGATCTAAAATTAATCCATCAATTGTATTATTTTCAAATATTATCTCAGTTTATTATAAATTTGAGTTCAAAACAAGAATTGGATTTCTTATCACAAGTTATTTGAAGATGTTATTTTTAACTGACACTCTAAATCTAATAGAAGGATCTGGGAAATCTACATTCATTAATTGTGATTCTATAATCAAATCTAAGAATTTATATTAAATATATAATTAACTCCTAAATTAATAGCAAATGAGTAAGCAGTTCCTGATCCATCAGCCATGCCTGATCTATTTTAAGTAGTCACTGTATTATTTTCAAAGATAAACATATTTGGTTAAATATGAGCGCATGCTGAGGAAGTAAACTGAAACCCAATCTGTGATGCTGGAGATATCATATCAAATGTGTTGTTGATAAACTAAATGTTGCTATATGAAGCTTAAGCAGCAATTCATTAGTATAATATTCAATTTATTAATTATATTTGATTATTAAATAATTATACACTTCTAAAGAGTTTTCATACAATAAATATTCATAATTTTAACGGAATTGATAAATCAATCAAGTATAATTTATATAATCCAAAATAAATTTTCAAAGTTTGATTGGCTTTGTTGGGTTACACATAACAATCATAAGAATTAATTAATTTCATTAAACCTATTATATTTTATTTAAATAATGTTAAGACTGTATACCTCTTGATTGTTAAGATTAATCAAGTTTAGAGTGATTAATTACAATTTATTAACCAAATGTGCTTGTAATAAAGTATTACATATAAATAATAAACTAAATTAGTTTATATAAATAATAAAAAAGTTTTGTTTAAACTTTTAAAAATAATTCACAAAAAATTGATTCTTATGAAAGTTGCAGTTCTAATATATATTAATTTTTGATGGTCTAAATCTTACCTCGAAATACATCGTGTTATTGTTGTTTCTTGATCACAAAATGACATCAGACAAATATTCCTCGGCTAAATTTAAAATTAAAATTATTAATTTAATTAATTTACTTACTAAAAATGTCTAAATTGTAGACATTTACATTTGAATATTTTAACTCAAATATATTTGCACTCGAAGCAATATCATAATTTATAATGTTAATGATATATAGCGTTATCGATTATAGTTTTATCCAAAATGTAAATAGATTATAATAAACAAATGAAGCAAGTAGAATTATATATGAAGCTAAACTTTACATTTATTTCTACTTAAAATGGAAATGTGAATTAATTTTTTGTTAAGTTAACTTTTGTACTTCAAATAGTGAATAAAAAAATTAAATAAAAATAATTTCACTTCATAACAAGTATAATTTCTTCTATTGAGATTAAGCGCATTTTTCTTTGAGACTCTAATTTAAATTATTTTTAGTATTAAAAACTTAAACAAATTTTTACTATTTAACTAAACCCCATATTTTTTATTAGATTAATAGAAGAACTTCTATATTTATAATGAACTATTTTCTTTAAAAATATAAAATCACTTGACCCAGAATAACCTGATCACATAGTAGTCGTCATTAGTAAGTTTTGCGTATAATTTTGAGTTAATATGAAAGTGGAAGGAGTTGGCCTATAATTTATATTTTTATGTTCTGCATCATAAGTAGGTACTATAAATGCTTAATGGTTTCCCTAATTTACAAATACTTTTCCCTCATTAATATGATTGGGTATATTTTTAAAAAAATTTAATCCTTAAATATACAACTTTTTAAATATAAATATCTTCCTGTTTAAGTTTTAGTTGACAAATGAATAATGATTAAATAAAAAAAAGAAAATAATTCATTAAGTAAACGGATTTATATTATAATTAAATAAGACAAAATAATCTTTGAATAAAATAATTATTAAATTACCTTTAAGCATTAGTAACTGCTAAAAATTATAAATCTTATGAAAAGATATTGAGATGTCAAATTATTGCGAATTAAATATTTCTTGGAAATCATATAATTTTTAAATAATATTTTTGAATGTATTCTTAAATTATGTGAAAATAAATTCCCTATATAGATGATATGTTCTATTTAGTAACTTTAAACAAATAGGATAACTTACTAAAAAAGTCAAATTTAAATGAGACACTAGAATGATAGCATCCTAAACGATTTAAATATGATTGTATGTGTTGTTACTAATATTATTGATAAAATGTAATTGAATCTAGAGGAAAATTAAAATAATGAATAAAATAGCTACATAATGATTTAAATAATTATTAGTTTTTAAAGCTTTTCAATAAATTTAAATACTTTTAGGCGTAAATTTTAAATCTCAAAGTTTGAAATTTTATTAAAAATAAATAGAAAATTTATTTAATTTAATTTTTAAAATGATTAAATCTATGATGATAATTCCCTTATTAATTTTATTTTATATAAAAAGCTATAATTAAATTTAGCTAAACTTCATACTGCTTTTTTTTAATTTGGCTAATTTGCTTGAATTATTTTGACAGTTTATTTAATTAAATTTATTTTACAATAATCTAAATATTTTAACTTATTCCAATTTTTGAATTGTGAAATTCTTTGACTGCTGTTGATATTTTTTAATATGGGTATTAAATAGTGCCCATTTCAATATCTATTTAGCTGCTGGCATCAATATAAAAATTGGATGAACGACAAATTTTTAAGGGAATA
>ARYC01012437.1:0-14978 GCA_000711775.1 Oxytricha trifallax | reverse complement strand
GGAAAATTTCTTTTTGATGAAGGATAAATTTAACAATAAATAAATAGTAGTAGAGTTGAAAGATAAATCCGGGTATTTGGTATGATAGAAAGACAATCAAAAAAAGCTAAGATTTTCATTGTTTAGAACAGAACGAGAGTGACATTAGGCCAATAATTTAATAATAGTCATAGATAGGTTCTATTATTCATCATGATGGTTTTAGATCTTATTAAAATATGCCATTTAGAGAAGCAGGATTATAAAATAAAAGGTATGTCCATCAGGAATTAAAATTTAGTATGTTTAATCAATAACAGCAACAACAATAATAATAAAATGATAATGAAGAAAATGATGAAGATTATGATGAAGAATTTGAAGAAGAAAAAAATTAAGGTTAAGATGTTGAAATGTAAGATGAAGATGAAAACAACAATGAAAATACAAGACCAAGAAATTCTGACAATAGATGTCAGAGATAAATTGGCTAGATTGTATAGCAGATAGTTGAGGGGAGTGAAGAGCTTCACAAGCTAGGTTATGTTCATAGAGACTTAAAGCCAGAGAATATCATGTTGAACTTTCAGCCTCTTAGAGTTTATATTATAGACTTCAACAGAGCTTAAAAAGTGCAAGCCTCTGCATAAGGAAATGTATACGGCACTCCTGGATATTTTCCAGAGAGAGAGGATTGGAGAGATGGGGACACTTAATGGGATATCTGGGCTCTAGCAGTAATAATAATAGAGAGCGACATGCCAAGAAACGATTACTTTAGCTGCAGGGGTGAGAGAGATTCTAAGAAAAGAATCAAACAATATCTCGATAAAACTAAAATAAATGGAGGTCTCAGAGAACTTGCATACTCAACTATTATCAAGCCAAGCCAAGAGAATCAACAAACAAAATAGAAACAATCAAACATCAACTTAGAAAGATAAAATTCAGAGAACTGCCACATGACTCTAAGCTTATATTTGTGTGAAATATTTTAAAAAATCGCTTGCTATACTCACTTAAATTACTAATATTTAAAAATTAAGCCCCTACATAAACCCTATTAAAACCCTAATAAAGTATGCACTAATAGTCTACTTTTATCAATCAAAAACTCAATCAAACTACTGAAAGGGTTTTGGGGTTTTGATTGTTTTGATATATTCTTAAAGTATTCTAATCCAGTTATTCTTGCGGAATTAAAATTTTTAATTTTTTAGACTTATTTAACATTAATTGTTAAATAAATTGTTTTGTAATGTATTACATGGGATGTGGTTTACTAGTACAAGTAGAATGATAATTTTGTTACACTAATAATGAGATATTGGTTTAAAGTTAAGTTTTCACAAATACTGTAAATGTAAAATTAAACTATTTAAAGTTATCTAATCTCAAGTCAAATTGAATAATGTTACCAAAGTAGAAATTTTGCAGTACCATATTAATAGCTTAATGGTTTCCTATAAAAATATTAGTAAAATTGAAAGATGTAATATTTTAATACTAATTTTTTAGGATAAAAAAAATTATCATAATTTAAAGCAATAAAAAATTTTTTAATCTACTTTAATGTGATATTACAAATTATATTATATGATCCTTATTAAACCTGTATTTATTTTAGATATGTAAAATAAAAATATATATTTAAAGGCGCTTATCTGAAGTTAATTAATTCAACAATAATATAATTATCGCCTTGAAAATTTTTAAATAATTTGTAATTTTTGAGATATTTAAAAGAAAATTTTTGAAAAAATAAAGGATTTTTTATTATCATTTTTCATAAAGTGATATGGAGTACTAAAAATATTTCAAATGAAAATTTAATATTTAAAATACTATTATTAATAATTCAATCATCATTCATCAAATTAATTAAAACTATGTTTCTAATAAATAATCAAATATATTCTTAAATAATCTTGGCAAATAAATTCTTTGAATGTATTTGATTTCTATTCTATTGATCAATAATGTTGCTATTATTCTTTATTGACAAATATTTGAGTACTTGTAGCACTCTTTGATATTTTTCAAATTGATCTACTACTTCAATTACTTCTGGAGGTACTATTAACTTAAATTCCTAATCATAGTAATCTTTGTCAAATTTACACATAAAATTGAAAATAAAATTAAAAGTGAATTCTTTTAAATTAGGATAATAATTGAAATGTATAAATGAATGTCTTACCTTATTTATTTAAAAATTATATTTATAAATTATAATATATATCTCAATGTCAAATTTAGCACCAAGTTTTAAAAGCAGCCTGACTATGTCTAATTGAACATTTTAATAAAATGATTTATTAATATGATAAACATACTTTATAGCAACCATCATAGGAGTATAAAAGTACCAATCATCCTGCTAATCTATTTCAAATCCTGATTGAATTAGATACTCAGCGACATCGCATCGATTCAGACTGCAAGCCATGTGTAAGGCGTAGAAATTATTGTTCATTATTTTGTCTTATAGCCTTTTTGGGTTAGCAGTGACTATTTTCTTTATATCTTCGAGGGATCCTTAAATCACATCACTTACTAAAAAAATTAAATATAGTTTTATTAATATATTATTTACTAGGGTTCTCTTATTCATCAATATATTCAAGAAAGAAATTTAAAATGAGGATTTAATTATTTAAATTTTGGATCAAATTGGGGGGAGTTTAAGTTGCTGGCAAAATTATTTCGCAAAACTTTAGTCCGGTGTCAATAATTTTAATTTTAAAAGAATTTAAGTTTAGGCTGGCATAATAAACGAATTTTTCTATTTCTAAATGGGAAACATTAATACCTCAACAAAATGAAAATTTTTTATCACAGATTTTAAAATATACTCCATCATAAACACTCTGGCACTTGATTGATTCTGTGTCACTAATAAATTAAAATATATTTCTCAAAATAATCTATATCCATTTATATATAATTTTGATAATATGAAATACAACTATGAAAAAAAAATATCAATGAAAATTATATTACATTTATAATTAGACTATCTCATTCTTCAATTAAACTATTTAAAAAATCATTAATTTTAAATGTGATCTAATTTTCATTAAGATTTATATTGTTACATTTTTAATAACAAAATTTTTGATAGAAAAATATAAGTTATTTTTGATAATTATAATTTATTTTATTAGTGAAACATTCTCAGTCAATTATCTGAGTTGTTATATTGGAGTATTATTTTAAATCTGTGATAAACTTTAATATTTGTTGATGTATTTAATGATTCTCATTAAGAAAAAGAAGATTTTTTTGCAGTTTACTTGGTATTTTTTTAAAAAAATTAGTTATTGACCTGGACTTTAAGCTTTCGAACGAAATAATTTCTGCTCAGACTTACCCTCAACTCTAAAATTTATTAAATATTTTAGCCGGAAGTAGCCATCGTTTAATATAAAAAAAAATTAATGTAATTTGTACTAAAAAATATCTACTTACAATAAGTAAATATATCATTCTCTTTAATTAATTATATGTTTAAAATTGATCAGAGATCAAATATTTAATTTTTATAATTACAATAATTTTTTTAAACACAATGATGATAACTACAATGAATTATTGAATTATTATTAATTCAGAGAATATAGCAGTGATAATATTTTTTAAACTAATGAAATAAGAAAGAAAATAAATTATTGTTTTAAGTAATATCAATCTTAATTTCACAATTAAATTATGAATTTTTTAAAATAAATTTCTCTTAACATCTATGGAGAAAATATTTAAAGTTTTATCGTGTACAAATCCATCATAATTTCCAAATTCATAATGTAATCATTTAGACCGTTCGAAAAAAATTCATTTTTTTTTAAAAAAAATAGATTTAGAATAAGTCTACCTATTATATAATCTTTAAAATAAAATTTTAAAAGTCTTTAACTTGTCTTCAATATGACAATTAAACTTATTTTATTGAATAAAGTTCTATATCAATAATTTACTTTATTTTTTAATGAATGAGTAATTTTTAATACATATTTTTAATTATATTAATTTATTTTCGTTAATTATATATGAAATGCTAATATTTTTTTCCTGAAATCTAAGGAGATATATTGTATTATTTTATCGCATATTTTAACGATTAAAAATACACTATATTTTTTTGTTGTTGTTTAAAATATTTTATTAAATTTGTTTTCACCCCTTCTAGTTTAATTTCTCAATTTCATCTTGATTCATTCCGTTTTTGTTGTAATATCTAAAGCCAATTCAAATAAATTTCAAGGTAAATGGATCTGGCTATGAGACAGACTTTGGCCCAGTTTCACATTTGGGGAAAATTATTTCTTATTAAATTAAATAAAAATTTTCTTACAAGAATGAATTAAAATTTATTATTTTTCTTAGATAAAAATAATAAACATAAAATTGGCAAGATAATGGATATTTTGTTATAAATTATAATGATATATCAGGATTATCAATGAAAAATTATATAAAGTAATAGTTTTATTTATTATTTCCCAATGAAATCTTAGTGTGAATATATTTATGACCGAAACCCCCTTACTCCCATCGCTTTTTATGATTTATTTTATTGTATCAAACCCTTTTCAAAATTGAAAACCTATAATTGCATGAAAAATTTATAATAAGAGTCATAATCAATAACTTATCAGTATTATCCATATATATTATCCTATTTTGTATATAAATGTAATAAAATATTATCTTATCTATATTTTCCTAAACTCAAGCAGACTTTTCGAAGCACAAACTCTCATTGAAAATATATCAAAATAAATTTAATTTTACTAAATTATTTATTATCAATTGGCAAATACTTAAAATTATAATTCCATTTTAATTCCTTAAATCATCACCATTCTACAAAAAATAAAAATAAATAGCTTAATAAAATATCAAACTTTTTATTTGTTATTTCTATTAATAATTCCTTATACCATTCCTAATTTATAAATTAAGTAATATTAATTATTATAAAGCAAATATTTCAAAATTAGGAATTGCCTAAGGAAATAATAATCGAAAAACTAATGAAAAAGATTAATTTGTATTAAATTATTTATTTTTAGTTTTTGTCAAATGAAGATGATATAAGAAATAAAATTGCAATCTAAATTTATTAGAGTTAGCCAATAATTATTTATTTATTTAGTTAATGTAAAATTGAAAAAAAATTATTAATATATTTTCCTATGGGAGCATATTTGTATAAAAAAACTGACCGACGTTTTGGAAAAATAGATATGATAAAATGGTATTATATTTATATATATAAAAAAGGATAATAGATTTAATTTAAAAGTATAAGAAAAGAAATGTCATAAAAATTAATTTAGACCGAGAAATGAACATAACATTAACGTAAAATTTGTAATTTTAATAGCAGAATCTATGAGTATGCAAGAAAAATAAAGTAATTGTAGAGCGGTGGGGAGAGGGTATTCGGAGGGGGACTCAGTTAGAACATATATTTTTAAATAAAAAATAGTCTTTCTATAGTACATTGAATTTAAATAGAATAAATCCTATTATTTTATACTTCTAAAACTATAGCCAGATACCTATGTTTTGGTAAAGTAAAGTCGCAAGCTATGTACATTTTATAAAACCAATTATAGACTAATTTATTAATAAAATAAATTGAAATAAACTTATTATTGAATTCCAACTTGCAATGATTCCTTCCATTCTTTATCTTTGCCAGTACGGGAACCTAATTTATCAAAACCTAAAGACCACAGGTAGAATTATTTCTCAGTTCCTTCTATATTATTACAAACCCTAAAACCCCTTAATGAATTTTATAGGATTTTTTATTGATGAGGGATTCGAACTTTTGATTAAGGTATATTTAGGCATGAAGTATATAATATCATGTTTCATCAATAAATAAAATTGATTTGAATGTGAATATTTTTAAATATACTAAATTGTCCTTTAGATTTCAAAAAATATTGTTTGCATGTTTTTATCACGTTATTAAAATGATAATGATGATATCTGTTATACTAGAGTTATTTATATCGCAAAATATGCAAAATGAGTATTTTAAGGAGATTATAATAATTATCTTTTATGCTATGAATCAATTAAAGCATTATTAATAGCGATCTAGATATTTTAAATTTGGCTTTCTACTGATATTAAATGATTACGCACCTATAAACCTTGGGATCTTTTAGGGTGTTCAATGGAAAATGTCTTTAATAGATATCCAAGTTCTCTTTATTAAGAAATATTTTTAGATGCCGATGATAATTGTTGACGTGATTTCTTCAAAAAATACATTTATCTAAAATAAACTAAATTAATTGAGAAGATACTTAATTAGCTGCTAGCTGCTATTTTTTAATGCAAGAATAATTAGGAATACTCTTATCCCGAAAATAATTTTAATTATATGTACTAAATAAGGTTAAATCTGTAAAAATAATTATAATAAGTACCAAGTATATTTTTATATGATAATATAGAAAAAATGAACGGATATTTTATGAAGCTAATAAGAATAGAAAAATTAAATGTATCAAAATCAATAATTAAGGTTTTTAATGTTGTCCTAATAAATAAATTCAACACATTTTTATTTTAGAATAAATTCATCATTTTAGATAAGTTAATTATAATTTAACTATATTAAAGTATTAAAAATTTATTTAACAAACAATTAACAAAAATAAAATATAAATGATAATTTAACATTAATATCCTTATAATCGAAAAATATTGAAATCCATGAGCGCGGATTTGGGGTATTAATTGCTAAATTTTCAATTAAAGTTTTTAATTTAGGTCTGTTATATTTTCTGGCAAATATAAGATTTAGCCTATTTCCCAACTTATGTAGGTACCATCTTCATCTGCAATAAACATTACGTCGACCATAAATTAGAAAATCTTTTATATTTAATTAAAAAATCATTTTATTAATATATTAAATTATCATAAAAAACATTTATATAGCATTAAAAATAAAATTTTATGCATTTAAAATTTTAAATAAACTGTTTATATATCTTATTTAAAAATAGATTTTAATATATTATTTCGAATGAAATTTAAATCATAAATTAATAATAATCATAATAATATAAAGACATTTAATTAATTAAGAATTAAGATTTGGAATTAAGGTTAACAAAATTTAATCAAAATATAATTGGCTGAATTTATATATAATAATTAGGCAAAAACATATTTACACTCTTATTGTTTTATTTTAAATTAAGTTTTTTCTTGCCCATAGTTTAAACAACTACCGAAAACTTTTGCAAATTACTCCAAATATAACATAATTTTAATTTTATTATTCTTTAATTCCCAGTATTCTTTCTTAATTCATCTACAGGGGTTTATAAAATGTTTATTCTCCTACTTTTAATTGTCTTCTCATGTTTAATCTTAATATTTTAAAGTTGATTGATTTACTTCTTTATTTAATTAAAATTCCCTTGAAAGTAAATCTTTCAATATCATCAAACAATCCCCTTAGATTCCTCATATATATCACCCATTCTAATTATATAAAATTATTGATATTGTTTTATTTTAAAATTATAACTTTTATTGATATTTTAAAATATTAGTAATTAATTAAAATGCAAATCATTTCCTGTCTTAATAGGCAGGTTTAAATTTCAGTATTAAACTCAACATACTATAGATAGTATTTATTAAAATATATTAAATTAATTAATTTTCTAAAATTGATGTTATTTTAAGCTGCCAATATCAATGCACTAAGTTAAATTCAATAAAGTATTTTATAGTAATCTTACTTGTATAGATTTTAAATTTTTAAAGTTTAAACATTTATTTAAAGGCAATTATTTGATAATTATTATTAAATCTTACATGTCAATCAAGTTTTTCCTTGTCTAATATAACATATCTTGCAATTTTTGATATCATAAATTTTTTAAACAGGAATTATTAATAAAGCTGATCTGATTCTAGCTATTAATAGAGATCTCCAAAATCAAATGATTTGGTAGATTGCAAGAATTCTAAAATAATTTCAAGATTTTTAATTGGATTTCCATGATTTTCTAACTCTAATATAGCATCGAAATAAGCTTGGTGGACTTGTCCAGAGAATATCGGATCTAAAAGTTTTTCATCCATAGTTTCCATTGTGGCTTTATTATTAATTATTAACTTAAGATATATCTTTTTTAATAGGAATAATAAAATTATGATACTTTCTTATGCTTTAAAATTAAAAAAATGTAGAATAAATTTTGAGATATTTTGTTTGTTTTAAATAAATTGTATTTAATGTAAATTAAAGCACAAATACCCTTAGCTTATGTAATTTTTATTAATAAAGTTAATATAATGATAAGTACACTAGCTGTTTTTATCACTAATCATATCTTATTATTTTATCAATATATAATTGCTTTTCATTTATCTTAAGATCTTATATAAAATTACCGCAGAATGTTTATATCTCTACATCTTGCAAATTATTTCTAAACTTTTGATAAAACTCTAATATTATAAATTTTTGATAATAAAGATAGTTTATTTTATTATTGGAAATTTGTCCCTCAAAATAGAAATACCATGATAAACAAAAGATTTAAATGTCCAGCCGAGAGACTGGTTCAGTTTGATCAAAAATAATTTACGAATAGTTCAGCAAAGGCCTATTTCAAATCTAAAGTTAAGCATTAGAATTAAAATACATTCAAAGAATTCCGCATTAATTTAGAAGTTTGCTCAATTCTCTAAAAATTAAAATAATACATCCTCAAACCATATAAAATTAATAGTGTCCAAGTTAATAAATACAAATATATTTGCGAATTAATAATATAAAAAAATCCATAATATAATAATGGCTTTTATTTTATTTTTAATCATTTTTAATTTAAGCAAATATTTATAAACATTTAAGCAATCTATAATTAAAAGCATAAATATAAGTTAATTTTATTCTAATCAATATAATTTTGAAATATTAATATGAATAAGAATAAAAGATATAATATATAAAAGAAAATTAAAATATCAAATATAATCTTAAACAATCTGAGCAAAAATATTTTTTAAAAATAGATGGTTTCTATCCTAATAATCCATCTTTCTATTTATTTTGTTATTTGACAAGTATTTGATTACTCGAAAAACTCTTTGAAATTTGTCATATTTATCTACTAATTCAATGATTTCTTGAGTTATTTTTAGCTTAAGTGCTCTTGAATAGTAATCTTTGTCAAAATTTATATTAAAAATTAAAAAATAATAAGTTAATGAGCAAAGTGTTAAATTTAAATATAAATTAAAATAAATAATAAAATGTACCATTGGCAAATATCCAATTTCAATAAATTAATAAAAAAGCTTAATTTAATAAGTTTTTTAATTACAGATCATTGTCAAATTTTAACCCATGTTTCAAAAGCAGCCATAAAATGTCCAATGAAACAAAAAAATTTAATTTATACATAAAAACATACTTGATAGCAATTGTCATTGGAGTGTCTTCATAAACACTTTCTACCTAGTCTATTTAGATTCCAAGTTGAATTAAATATTCAATAATATCGCATCGATTCATACTGCAAGCCATAAGAATGACATCAAAGTTATTATTCCCTATTTTTTATTTAAGTTCTAATGGGTTAGCAATGATCATTGCCTTAATATCTTCCAGAGACCCTTATATCACTTCGCCTACTATGAAATATTATAATTTAATTATATAGTATTAATATACTAGAGTTCTCTTACTCATCAATCTTCTTAAAGATTAATTAAATGGGTAAGTTATTATTATAAAATATAACTTTATTATAAATTACTATAAGTTGACTTTGACTAATATTAAATATAAAATTTTAATTTACCTGGACTTTACTGATGATGATCATTATTTATATTAGCACTATGATGAATGATGATTTTTACAAATTAAAGAACACCTTATATTATGGCCGATAATCACAACTTAATCATTCTAGAAGGTGCCTGACCTAATGTTTATCCAGTAGTGAGAATCCTGATTACACCATTGCCTCTAGGTCTGCGACACAATGGCACTGTCTACAACTAGTCCATACGTCCGCTGGAATATTTGGATGGTTATTCCAGTCCAGTCTCCTTCCCCATATACTCCTAACTTGCGAAAAGAAGGGGCATCCACTCTAATGACGTTGTGTATCAAGAGAGTTTACCAACCACTTAGTTGCTACCTACTCCTGTTTTTCTCTTCCAATGGGAGGCGTGTAGCCTCAAAAGCAAAATGGGCACCTACGTCCCAAGTTGTCACTTAAGCCATTTTACGAGCCATGCGACTGAATGCAAAGTAATATGTGCTAGCTCGAAAAGCATTAGAGGCAGTAGGTAGGTATCCAGATTCACCACGAGGAGGTGGGTTGGCTGAACCCATAGCACCTATGATATTTTATAAAATGAGCTTACTATGAGAAATTTGTATATTATTTTTTTTTTACCAAAATAGGTTGGACTATTCACTCTGGTACTATGAAGAAATAATTTATTTTGCTTAAAATTTACCACAAATAAAGTACATTTTAATTTTATGATTTTAATGAAATTTAATTGACAATAATTTGTAATTATATGAATTTTTATAAAGTAAATTCCCCAATAATATTATTGTTGTGCAATTATATTCTTTATTGTATTTTACAATAAAATCAATTATTTCTTAAAATGATAATGTTAGTCATATTTTATTTTATTTGCCTAAATTTAAAAAAAGAACATATTTCTTAATAATTATCTAAATAAATGATTTAAATTAAATTAATGCTTAATTTGAAGTCAGGGATAAATTTATTTCAATCAATAGAATATAAATTAGTTGAAACATAAGAAAATAAATTTTAAAATGGCTTCTAATAAATGAGTTATAGTTTATATATATATAATTAATTATTTTCTCTTGACTTTCGTAGAGAGAATATTATAAGTTCTATCATGCATTGAATAAATACCGTCAAATTTTCCATTTTCATCACTATTCCTTCCATTCTTATTGTAATATCTAAAGCCTATTTTTATGAATTTCAAAGTCTAAATATTTATATTTTGTGCTTGACATTCAAACCCAAAATCCATTAATAAGTTTTATAAGTGCTTTGATTTTAGGTTATTGATGGGGGTCTTATTAGGATTTGTAGAGAAATAAGGCTAATTTGCAATAAGAGAAATAGAAATCAGCGATTTTTAGGGTCTAATTATGATGAATATTATTTTGATTAATTGTTTAAGCTTATAAATGGAAAGAAAATTAATATAGACTAAGTCATACCAGTGCTTAATTATTCAACGATATCAAAGCTCCAACTCAACTGTTAGGTATCACTGCTTGTTAGCTGTTTAGCATTCTAGCACTGATTCTAAATCTCATCATGTAAGAAAATAAAAGTTCTCTTAGTTAGATATTGTCTGCCTGTGTGATTCGAAGACTCTTAAATACTGGGCACATTTTACACTGAACAAACAAGCTATGATGTTTAATCGCATGTTTTCAGACATGCACATCTAACAATACACTATTAGCAAATATTTATAGAAGAAATCGTATTACTTTTGAGACTGCCAATAGAATGAAGAGAGTGATTGATTTTACAGTGCAATTTTATAGTAATAATTTAAACTTTATATATGATTAAATGCAGAGAGCTATTACTAATAACATCATGTTCATACACGCTGATGAAGTAGTGTTTACATTCAACACTTTTATGAATAAGTCCTGGTATAAAAAGTATTATAATATAAAAGTATATGACTAAAAGGTAAAGGTTTTCACTCACACAATTTTAGCTTGTATTAATGAAGATTTAGTTCCAGAAATTTATGTCATTGATCATCGATCTTTGAAGCGAGAGCATTATATTTAATTATTGCATAAGCTAAGAGATAAAAACAACGATCAAGAGATCGTCTTATTTGTTGATAATCTTTCAGTCCATAAGACTATGGAGTTGGGAAATATATTAAGATTCAAATATAATTCCTGTACAGAACATTACATATATCTCATTATTTAATGAGATTTAATTTTACTGGAGTTTAATCAAGACTTACTACAAGAAGTTACTGTTGTATCATCTAATGCATGGTTTATAAATCGATACAGTAGACTTGATACAAAGTAGTTGCAAGAGAAAGTGAATAATGATAAAACTGCGATATGCGCAAGGAAGGGAGAATGAATGTTTATATATTAGTCTTAGACTTAAATGAATGAAATAGTTTACAAATTAAATGAGCCCTTAAAAGGATTAGACTTCTCTTTCATTTCTTCTTCTTAAGGCTTGAGCCTCTGCCCTTTAGAAATAGTAGTCATTGATTTTAATAGAGCAATAAGATAAGAGATAGTAACCTTAGCAAGGGTTTTTGGGACACCTGGATACTTCCCAATCAGAGAGAAATGGAATATTAGCTCTGTTTAGTGGGATGTATGGGCGGTAGCAGCAATTATCTTAGAATGCGATATGGAAAGTATATCTTACGTTGGTACAAAGTGTTAAAATAATAAATCAGTTTAGCTAAGAAGCATATCAAGTAGGAGGGTATATTCAATTTAATAACTATATAGTATAGATGATAATAGTCAGTGCCATCTGCTGTCCTAAGTAAATATTAGTTGACATACTTAAGTTATTTTAGAGAGCAAGATTCCAGAGGTATAAAAATGACTAGCAGATAAAACTAGTTTGAATTCAAAAAATCAACTTATATTCATTAAAAACTTATTAAATTCACATAAAACCTACCTTTTCTCAAATAAAATTAACTATACCCTAAAAATCAAAGCTCTTATAATCCTGATAAAGGGGTTTTAGAGTTTTGATTGTGGGTCTTCATTTTTGGGAATTTTAAATTTTTTATTTAAAATTACAATAACTATTAGAAAATTAAACTATTTTGATAATTAAAATATTTCAAATCTATTTATTTATAACTATATAATTTCAACCTAATTAAAAGCTTTTAAGATTATTTATTTAACTAATTAAAATTATTTTGTTGTATATAGGTAAATATATTAAAATCACACAAAATTAAATAATTTAATAATAATTTTTAAAGATTATATAAATAAGCTAAACCTGATAAATTTTCATCAATATATAAACACTATAATAAATATTGATACTAAATTTAATAGATAAAACATAAAAACCCTCTAATTTTATATTTCTAAAATTATAGCGAGATACTTGTTTACACTATCAAATGGTTTGCAAGTGAAATACATTTAATAATTTATTTAATGTAAAATAAAATATTTGAATAAAATATTAATTGAATTCCTAATTGCAATTATAATCTCCATTCTTACTCTCGCAATGTATGGGAACCTATTTTATCAATTGCAAGTGACCATAAGTGGACCATCTTTTCTCTCCCTCCTATGTTATCGTAAATTATGACATATATTTTTTAATTTAAGTCTGATATATTTTCTGGTAAACATAATATTTAACTTAATTCCCAGCTTATATAGGCACCACTATCGTCACTCAACATTATGTCGATCATAAATTAGAAATATTTTAAAAATCCGTATTCATATAATATATTATTGTAGTAATACATTCGAATTTGAAAAATAAATTAAAATTAAATATAAATATAAATAATTATTGATTACCTTCAGTTAGGTTTTTGGAAAATGTCTTCAAACCCTGACAATATTATATCTGGATAGCGCATTAAAAATGAGACGGTGGTTGTTATTGCTATAATGATTTTATCTCTTCTCCTAAGGGAGAAAAACCCATTATACTGTTTTTGGGAGTTACCTCAAAATCAAAATATCTCGCTTCCTGGGATGATTCAGGAATATTGCAAATAATAAAGTCCAGCTAAAATTGCTGGATCTACCGTAGAATCCATTTATTTTTGAATTTTAAGTCACTTTGGTTTTGATAACTGCCACGATTTTAATATTTAATTAATTTAATTTAAATTCATTTTCCCAAATCGAATGTATTCCTACAATATTATGGAAGGAACTAAAATTTTATTACAAAAAGCTATATGTTCTGACCGATACCCGACCTTTTTCTTGGTAGTACCCCCTCGTACCCCCGACCCCCCCTGTACCACCCCCTAAAATATCTATTTCATATCAAATTTTTTATCCTTAGGGTCTAAATCGATTTCCTTCTTGACATCTCGATATCATAAATTCTATTTTTTTATATATAAAATTTCATAATTTTATCAAAATTTATAAATTCGATATTAATGCCTTATATGATTTGATTTTTAAGTTTTGACAAGTTTCACAATGTTTTTCAAAATTTTTTTGCCTATCCTTTGTGAAAAATATATAAAAAATAATTTTCAATTACAAATTTTAAAATTTAATTTATAATTAATTTTTATTGACTACCATACCATACACAAATTTATTCAAAAATTTTTTTCGCATAAAACAACTTCATTCGACTTCATTACTAGAAAGAGTATAATTAATTTTTCAAATTTTCAAATTTCAAAATTTTATAATTTTTTTAATTATCAATTATAAAATTTTGAAATTTGAAAATTTGAAAAATTAATCATACTCTTTCTTGTAATGAAGTCGAATGAAGTTAATTTAAGCGAAAAAAAAATTTTGAATAAAATTTCTCTATGGTAGTCAATAAAAATTAATTATAAATTAAATTTTAAAATTTGTAATTGAAAATTATTTTTTATATATTTTTCACAAAGGATAGGCAAAAAAATTTTGAAAAACATTGTGAAACTTGTCAAAACTTAAAAATCAAATCATATAAGGCATTAATATCGAATTTATAAATTTTGATAAAATTATGAAATTTTATATATAAAAAAATAGAATTTATGATATCGAGATGTCAAGAAGGAAATCGATTTAGACCCTAAGGATAAAAAATTTGATATGAAATAGGATATTTTAGGGGGGGTCGGAGGTACGGGGGGTACTACAAAGAAGGGGGGGGTACTACCAAGAAGGGGTGTACTACCAAGAAGGG
>ARYC01012436.1:0-15666 GCA_000711775.1 Oxytricha trifallax | reverse complement strand
TCTGACTGACACCCGACCCCCCCGTACCCTCCTTCTTAATAGTACCCCCCCTACCAACCCGTTCCCCCTACCTCCTCTTACTCCTAAAATATCCTTATTTCATATCAAATTTTTTATCCTTAGGGTCTAAATCGATTTCCTTCTTGACATCTCGATATCATAAATTCTATTTTTTTATATATAAAATTTCATAATTTTATCAAAATTTATAAATTCGATATTAATGCCTTATATGATTTGATTTTTAAGTTTTGACAAGTTTCACAATGTTTTTCAAAATTTTTTTGCCTATCCTTTGTGAAAAATATATAAAAAATAATTTTCAATTACAAATTTTAAAATTTAATTTATAATTAATTTTTATTGACTACCATACACAAATTTTATTCTAAAATTTTTTTTCGCTTAAATCAACTTCATTCGACTTCATTACATGAAAGAGTATGATTAATTTTTCAAATTTTCAAATTTCAACATTTTGTAATTGTTAATGAAAAAAATATTGAAATTTGAAAATTTGAAAATTTGAAAAATTAATCATACTCTTTCATGTAATGAAGTCGAATGAAGTTGATTTAAGCGAAAAAAAATTTTAAAATAAAATTTGTGTATCGTAGTCAATAAAAATTAATTATAAATTAAATTTTAAAATTTGTAATTGAAAATTATTTTTTATATATTTTTCACAAAGGATAGGCAAAAAAATTTTGAAAAACATTGTGAAACTTGTCAAAACTTAAAAATCAAATCATATAAGGCATTAATATCGAATTTATAAATTTTGATAAAATTATGAAATTTTATATATAAAAAAATAGAATTTATGATATCGAGATGTCAAGAAGGAAATCGATTTAGACCCTAAGGATAAAAAATTTGATATGAAATAGGATATTTTAGGGGAAGTTGGCGGGGGTCGGGGGTACGGGGGGCACTACTAAGATGAGGGATACGGGGGGGTCGGGTGTCGGTCAGAACACTTAAAAATTATAATTTATCTAGGTATATTTTATCAATATTGTAGGAATACATTCGATTTGGGAAAATGAATTAAAATTAATTTAGTTAAATATTAAAATCATGGCAGTTATGAAATCCAAAGTGACTCAAAATTTAAATCTGAATCGATTCTACGGTAGATCCCGCAATTTTAGCTTGACTTTACTATTGGCAATATTCCTGAATCACCCGAAGAAGCGAGATATTTTGATTTTGAGCTAACTCCCAAAAAAATTAAAAGGGGTTTTTCTCGCTTGGGAGAAGAGATAAAATCATTATAGTAATAACAACCACCGTCTTAATTTTAATGCGCTATCCAGAGAGTATAATATTGTCAGGGTTTGGAGGCATTTTCGAAAAACATAACTGAAGGTAATTATAATTATTTATATTTATATTTAATTTTAATTTATTTTTCAAATTCGAATGTATTACTACAATAATATATTATATGAATACGGATTTTTAAAATATTTCTAATTTATGATCGACATAATGTTGAGTGACGATAGTGGTGCCTATATAAGCTGGGAATTAAGTTAAATATTATGTTTACCAGAAAATATATCAGACTTAAATTAAAAAATATATGTCATAATTTACGATAACATAGGAGGGAGAGAAAAGATGGTCCACTTATGGTCACTTGCAATTGATAAAATAGGTTCCCATACATTGCGAGAGTAAGAATGGAGATTATAATTGCAATTAGGAATTCAATTAATATTTTATTCAAATATTTTATTTTACATTAAATAAATTATTAAATGTATTTCACTTGCAAACCATTTGATAGTGTAAACAAGTATCTCGCTATAATTTTAGAAATATAAAATTAGAGGGTTTTTATGTTTTATCTATTAAATTTAGTATCAATATTTATTATAGTGTTTATATATTGATGAAAATTTATCAGGTTTAGCTTATTTATATAATCTTTAAAAATTATTATTAAATTATTTAATTTTGTGTGATTTTAATATATTTACCTATATACAACAAAATAATTTTAATTAGTTAAATAAATAATCTTAAAAGCTTTTAATTAGGTTGAAATTATATAGTTATAAATAAATAGATTTGAAATATTTTAATTATCAAAATAGTTTAATTTTCTAATAGTTATTGTAATTTTAAATAAAAAATTTAAAATTCCCAAAAATGAAGACCCACAATCAAAACTCTAAAACCCCTTTATCAGGATTATAAGAGCTTTGATTTTTAGGGTATAGTTAATTTTATTTGAGAAAAGGTAGGTTTTATGTGAATTTAATAAGTTTTTAATGAATATAAGTTGATTTTTTGAATTCAAACTAGTTTTATCTGCTAGTCATTTTTATACCTCTGGAATCTTGCTCTCTAAAATAACTTAAGTATGTCAACTAATATTTACTTAGGACAGCAGATGGCACTGACTATTATCATCTATACTATATAGTTATTAAATTGAATATACCCTCCTACTTGATATGCTTCTTAGCTAAACTGATTTATTATTTTAACACTTTGTACCAACGTAAGATATACTTTCCATATCGCATTCTAAGATAATTGCTGCTACCGCCCATACATCCCACTAAACAGAGCTAATATTCCATTTCTCTCTGATTGGGAAGTATCCAGGTGTCCCAAAAACCCTTGCTAAGGTTACTATCTCTTATCTTATTGCTCTATTAAAATCAATGACTACTATTTCTAAAGGGCAGAGGCTCAAGCCTTAAGAAGAAGAAATGAAAGAGAAGTCTAATCCTTTTAAGGGCTCATTTAATTTGTAAACTATTTCATTCATTTAAGTCTAAGACTAATATATAAACATTCATTCTCCCTTCCTTGCGCATATCGCAGTTTTATCATTATTCACTTTCTCTTGCAACTACTTTGTATCAAGTCTACTGTATCGATTTATAAACCATGCATTAGATGATACAACAGTAACTTCTTGTAGTAAGTCTTGATTAAACTCCAGTAAAATTAAATCTCATTAAATAATGAGATATATGTAATGTTCTGTACAGGAATTATATTTGAATCTTAATATATTTCCCAACTCCATAGTCTTATGGACTGAAAGATTATCAACAAATAAGACGATCTCTTGATCGTTGTTTTTATCTCTTAGCTTATGCAATAATTAAATATAATGCTCTCGCTTCAAAGATCGATGATCAATGACATAAATTTCTGGAACTAAATCTTCATTAATACAAGCTAAAATTGTGTGAGTGAAAACCTTTACCTTTTAGTCATATACTTTTATATTATAATACTTTTGTATACCATGACTTATTAATAAAAGTGTTGAACGTAAACACAGCTTCATCTGCATGTATGAACTTGATGTTATTATCAATAGCTCTCTGCATTTAATCATATATATATTTTAATTATTACTATAAAATGGAACTGTAAAATCAATCACTCTCTTCATTCTATTGGCAGTCTCAAAAGTAATACGATTTCTTCTATAAATATTTGCTAATAGTGTATTGTTAGATGTGCATGTCTGAAAACATGCGATTAAACATCATAGCTTGTTTGTTCAGTGTAAAATGTGCCCAGTATTTAAGAGTCTTCGAATCACACAGGCAGACAATATCTAACTAAGAGAACTTTTATTTTCTTACATGATGAGATTTAGAATCAGTGCTAGAATGCTAAACAGCTAACAAGCAGTGATACCTAACAGTTGAGTTGGAGCTTTGATATCGTTGAATAATTAAGCACTGGTATGACTTAGTCTATATTAATTTTCTTTCCATTTATAAGCTTAAACAATTAATCAAAATAATATTCATCATAATTAGACCCTAAAAATCGCTGATTTCTATTTCTCTTATTGCAAATTAGCCTTATTTCTCTACAAATCCTAATAAGACCCCCATCAATAACCTAAAATCAAAGCACTTATAAAACTTATTAATGGATTTTGGGTTTGAATGTCAAGCACAAAATATAAATATTTAGACTTTGAAATTCATAAAAATAGGCTTTAGATATTACAATAAGAATGGAAGGAATAGTGATGAAAATGGAAAATTTGACGGTATTTATTCAATGCATGATAGAACTTATAATATTCTCTCTACGAAAGTCAAGAGAAAATAATTAATTATATATATATAAACTATAACTCATTTATTAGAAGCCATTTTAAAATTTATTTTCTTATGTTTCAACTAATTTATATTCTATTGATTGAAATAAATTTATCCCTGACTTCAAATTAAGCATTAATTTAATTTAAATCATTCTATTTAGATAATTATTAAGAAATATGTTCTTTTTTTAAATTTAGGCAAATAAAATAAAATATGACTAACATTATCATTTTAAGAAATAATTGATTTTATTGTAAAATACAATAAAGAATATAATTGCACAACAATAATATTATTGGGGAATTTACTTTATAAAAATTCATATAATTACAAATTATTGTCAATTAAATTTCATTAAAATCATAAAATTAAAATGTACTTTATTTGTGGTAAATTTTAAGCAAAATAAATTATTTCTTCATAGTACCAGAGTGAATAGTCCAACCTATTTTGGTAAAAAAAAAATAATATACAAATTTCTCATAGTAAGCTCATTTTATAAAATATCATAGGTGCTATGGGTTCAGCCAACCCACCTCCTCGTGGTGAATCTGGATACCTACCTACTGCCTCTAATGCTTTTCGAGCTAGCACATATTACTTTGCATTCAGTCGCATGGCTCGTAAAATGGCTTAAGTGACAACTTGGGACGTAGGTGCCCATTTTGCTTTTGAGGCTACACGCCTCCCATTGGAAGAGAAAAACAGGAGTAGGTAGCAACTAAGTGGTTGGTAAACTCTCTTGATACACAACGTCATTAGAGTGGATGCCCCTTCTTTTCGCAAGTTAGGAGTATATGGGGAAGGAGACTGGACTGGAATAACCATCCAAATATTCCAGCGGACGTATGGACTAGTTGTAGACAGTGCCATTGTGTCGCAGACCTAGAGGCAATGGTGTAATCAGGATTCTCACTACTGGATAAACATTAGGTCAGGCACCTTCTAGAATGATTAAGTTGTGATTATCGGCCATAATATAAGGTGTTCTTTAATTTGATAAAAATTCATCATCATCATAGGTTGCTCATAAAATTATAATATATCATCAGTAAAAGATCCAGCGTAAATTAAAATTTTATATTTAATATTAGTCAAAGTCAACTTATAGTAATTTATAATAAAGTTATATTTTATAATAATAACTTACCCATTTAATTAATCTTTAAGAAGATTGATGAGTAAGAGAACTCTAGTATATTAATACTATATAATTAAATTATAATATTTCATAGTAGGCGAAGTGATATAAGGGTCTCTGGAAGATATTAAGGCAATGATCATTGCTAACCCATTAGAACTTAAATAAAAAATAGGGAATAATAACTTTGATGTCATTCTTATGGCTTGCAGTATGAATCGATGCGATATTATTGAATATTTAATTCAACTTGGAATCTAAATAGACTAGGTAGAAAGTGTTTATGAAGACACTCCAATGACAATTGCTATCAAGTATGTTTTTATGTATAAATTAAATTTTTTTGTTTCATTGGACATTTTATGGCTGCTTTTGAAACATGGGTTAAAATTTGACAATGATCTGTAATTAAAAAACTTATTAAATTAAGCTTTTTTATTAATTTATTGAAATTGGATATTTGCCAATGGTACATTTTATTATTTATTTTAATTTATATTTTAAATTTTAAACCACTTTGCATTACTATTATTTTTTATTTTTAATATAAATTTTGACAAAGATTACTATTCAAGAGCACTTAAGCTAAAAATAACTCAAGAAATCATTGAATTAGTAGATAAATATGACAAATTTCAAAGAGTTTTTCGAGTAATCAAATACTTGTCAAATAACAAAATAAATAGAAAGATGGATTATTAGGATAGAAACCATCTATTTTTAAAAAATATTTTTGCTCAGATTGTTTAAGATTATATTTGATATTTTAATTTTCTTTTATAATAATTATATCTTTTTATTCTTATTCATATTAATATTTCAAAATTATATTGATTAGAATAAAATTAACTTATATTTATGCTTTTAATTATAGATTGCTTAAATGTTTATAAATATTTGCTTAAATTAAAAATGATTAAAAATAAAATAAAAGCCATTATTATATTATGGATTTTTTTATATTATTAATTCGCAAATATATTTGTATTTATTAACTTGGACACTATTAATTTTATATGGTTTGAGGATGTATTATTTTAATTTTTAGAGAATTGAGCAAACTTCTAAATTAATGCGGAATTCTTTGAATGTATTTTAATTCTAATGCTTAACTTTAGATTTGAAATAGGCCTTTGCTGAACTATTCGTAAATTATTTTTGATCAAACTGAACCAGTCTCTCGGCTGGACATTTAAATCTTTTGTTTATCATGGTATTTCTATTTTGAGGGACAAATTTCCAATAATAAAATAAACTATCTTTATTATCAAAAATTTATAATATTAGAGTTTTATCAAAAGTTTAGAAATAATTTGCAAGATGTAGAGATATAAACATTCTGCGGTAATTTTATATAAGATCTTAAGATAAATGAAAAGCAATTATATATTGATAAAATAATAAGATATGATTAGTGATAAAAACAGCTAGTGTACTTATCATTATATTAACTTTATTAATAAAAATTACATAAGCTAAGGGTATTTGTGCTTTAATTTACATTAAATACAATTTATTTAAAACAAACAAAATATCTCAAAATTTATTCTACATTTTTTTAATTTTAAAGCATAAGAAAGTATCATAATTTTATTATTCCTATTAAAAAAGATATATCTTAAGTTAATAATTAATAATAAAGCCACAATGGAAACTATGGATGAAAAACTTTTAGATCCGATATTCTCTGGACAAGTCCACCAAGCTTATTTCGATGCTATATTAGAGTTAGAAAATCATGGAAATCCAATTAAAAATCTTGAAATTATTTTAGAATTCTTGCAATCTACCAAATCATTTGATTTTGGAGATCTCTATTAATAGCTAGAATCAGATCAGCTTTATTAATAATTCCTGTTTAAAAAATTTATGATATCAAAAATTGCAAGATATGTTATATTAGACAAGGAAAAACTTGATTGACATGTAAGATTTAATAATAATTATCAAATAATTGCCTTTAAATAAATCGTTATAACTTATTAAAATTATAAATCTATACAAGTAAGATTACTATAAATACTTTATTAAATTTAACTTTAGTGCATTGATTATTGCAGCTTAAATTACATCAATTTTTTTAGAAAATTAATTTAATTTAATTATATTTTAATAATACTATCTATATATGTGAGTTTATACTGGAATTTAAACTCCTATTAAGGACAGGAAATGATTTCATTTAATTAATACTATATTTTTAAAATATCAATAAAAGTATAATTTAAAATAAACAATATCAATAATTTTATATAATCTAGAATGGGGATATATATGAGGCCATCTAAGCGGACTTTGTTTTGAATGCGATATGAAGATTTACTTTCAGGGGAATTTAATTAAATAAAGAAGTAAATCAAATCACTTTAAATTTAAGATTAAACATGGAGAAGACAATTAAAAGTAGCGAGATAAAACATTTTATAAAACCCCTGTAGATAATTATAGAATGAATTACTGCGAATTAGTTAAGAAACGAAATAATAAAATTAAAATTATGTTATATTTGGAGTAATTTGCAAAAGTTTTCGGTAGTTGTTTAAACTATGGGCAAGAAAAAACTTAATTTAAAATAAAACAATAAGAGTGTAAATATGTTTTTGCCTAATTATTATATATAAATTCAGCCAATTATATTTTGATTAAATTTTGTTAACCTTAATTCCAAATCTTAATTCTTAATTAATTAAATGTCTTTATATTATTATGATTATTATTAATTTATGATTTAAATTTCATTCGAAATAATATATTAAAATCTATTTTTAAATAAGATATATAAACAGTTTATTTAAAATTTTAAATGCATAAAATTTTATTTTTAATGCTATATAAATGTTTTTTATGATAATTTAATATATTAATAAAATGATTTTTTAATTAAATATAAAAGATTTTCTAATTTATGGTCGACGTAATGTTTATTGCAGATGAAGATGGTACCTACATAAGTTGGGAAATAGGCTAAATCTTATATTTGCCAGAAAATATAACAGACCTAAATTAAAAACTTTAATTGAAAATTTACAATTAATTACCCCAAATTCCCCGCTCATTGATTTCCATATTTTTTTTTTTAAATTTTTTTTCGATTTATAAGGGATATTAATGTTAATTATCATTTTATATTTTATTTTTTATTGTTGTTTAATAAATTTTTAATACTTTAATATAGTTAAATTATAATTAACTTATCTAAAATGATGAATTTATTCTAAAATAAAAATGTGTTGAATTTATTTATTAGGACAACATTAAAAACCTTAATTATTGATTTTGATACATTTAATTTTTCTATTCTTATTAGCTTCATAAAATATCCGTTCATTTTTTCTATATTATCATATAAAAATATACTTGGTACTTATTATAATTATTTTTACAGATTTAACCTTATTTAGTACATATAATTAAAATTATTTTCGGGATAAGAGTATTCCTAATTATTCTTGCATTAAAAAATAGCAGCTAGCAGCTAATTAAGTATCTTCTCAATTAATTTAGTTTTATTTCTGTTTTATTTTAGATAAATGTATTTTTTGAAAATCAACGTCACAAATTTATGCATCCATTCTAAAAAATATTTCTTTAAATAATGAGAACTTGATCATCTATTAAGACTATTTCCATTTGGACACCCTAAAAAGATCCCAAGGTTTTATAGGTGCTCGTATATCATTTATATCAGCTAGAAAAGGCCAAATTTAAAAATATCTAGATATCATATTTATACTGCTTTAATGATTCATAGCATAAAAGATAATTATTATAATCTCCTTAAAATACTCATTTTGCATATTTTGCGATATAAATAACTCTAGTATAACAGATATCATCATTATCATTTTAATAACGTGATAAAAACATGCAAACAATATTTTTTGAAATCTAAAGGACAATTTAGTATATTTAAAAATATTCACATTCAAATCAATTTTATTTATTGATGAAACATGATATTATATACTTCATGCCTAAATATACCTTAATCAAAAGTTCGAATCCCTCATCAATAAAAAATCCTATAAAATTCATTAAGGGGTTTTAGGGTTTGTAATAATATAGAAGGAACTGAGAAATAATTCTACCTGTGGTCTTTAGGTTTTGATAAATTAGGTTCCCGTACTGGCAAAGATAAAGAATGGAAGGAATCATTGCAAGTTGGAATTCAATAATAAGTTTATTTCAATTTATTTTATTAATAAATTAGTCTATAATTGGTTTTATAAAATGTACATAGCTTGCGACTTTACTTTACCAAAACATAGGTATCTGGCTATAGTTTTAGAAGTATAAAATAATAGGATTTATTCTATTTAAATTCAATGTACTATAGAAAGACTATTTTTTATTTAAAAATATATGTTCTAACTGAGTCCCCCTCCGAATACCCTCTCCCCACCGCTCTACAATTACTTTATTTTTCTTGCATACTCATAGATTCTGCTATTAAAATTACAAATTTTACGTTAATGTTATGTTCATTTCTCGGTCTAAATTAATTTTTTATTGGACATTTCTTTTCTTATACTTTTAAAATTAAATCTATTATCCTTTTTTATATATATAAATATAATACCATTTTATCATATCTATTTTTCCAAAACGTCGGTCAGTTTTTTTATACAAATATGCTCCCATAGGAAAATATATTAATAATTTTTTTTCAATTTTACATTAACTAAATAAATAAATAATTATTGGCTAACTCTAATAAATTTAGATTGCAATTTTATTTCTTATATCATCTTCATTTGACAAAAACTAAAAATAAATAATTTAATACAAATTAATCTTTTTCATTAGTTTTTCGATTATTATTTCCTTAGGCAATTCCTAATTTTGAAATATTTGCTTTATAATAATTAATATTACTTAATTTATAAATTAGGAATGGTATAAGGAATTATTAATAGAAATAACAAATAAAAAGTTTGATATTTTATTAAGCTATTTATTTTTATTTTTTGTAGAATGGTGATGATTTAAGGAATTAAAATGGAATTATAATTTTAAGTATTTGCCAATTGATAATAAATAATTTAGTAAAATTAAATTTATTTTGATATATTTTCAATGAGAGTTTGTGCTTCGAAAAGTCTGCTTGAGTAGGAAAATATAGATAAGATAATATTTTATTACATTTATATACAAAATAGGATAATATATATGGATAATACTGATAAGTTATTGATTATGACTCTTATTATAAATTTTTCATGCAATTATAGGTTTTCAATTTTGAAAAGGGTTTGATACAATAAAATAAATCATAAAAAGCGATGGGAGTAAGGGGGTTTCGGTCATAAATATATTCACACTAAGATTTCATTGGGAAATAATAAATAAAACTATTACTTTATATAATTTTTCATTGATAATCCTGATATATCATTATAATTTATAACAAAATATCCATTATCTTGCCAATTTTATGTTTATTATTTTTATCTAAGAAAAATAATAAATTTTAATTCATTCTTTGTAAAGAAAATTTTTTTTTTATTTAATAAGAAATAATCTTCCCCCAAAATGTGAAACTGCCAAGTCTGTCTCATAGCCAGATCCATTTACCTTGAAATTTATTTGAATTGGCTTTAGATATTACAACAAAAACGGAATGAATCAAGATGAAATTGAGAAATTAAACTAGAAGGGGTGAAAACAAATTTAATAAAATATTTTAAACAACAACAAAAAAATATAGTGTATTTTTAATCGTTAAAATATGCGATAAAATAATACAATATATCTCCTTAGATTTCAGGAAAAAAATATTAGCATTTCATATATAATTAACGAAAATAAATTAATATAATTAAAAATATGTATTAAAAATTACTCATTCATTAAAAAATAAAGTAAATTATTGATATAGAACTTTATTCAATAAAATAAGTTTAATTGTCATATTGAAGACAAGTTAAAGACTTTTAAAATTTTATTTTAAAGATTATATAATAGGTAGACTTATTCTAAATCTATTTTTTTTAAAAAAAAATGAATTTTTTTCGAACGGTCTAAATGATTACATTATGAATTTGGAAATTATGATGGATTTGTACACGATAAAACTTTAAATATTTTCTCCATAGATGTTAAGAGAAATTTATTTTAAAAAATTCATAATTTAATTGTGAAATTAAGATTGATATTACTTAAAACAATAATTTATTTTCTTTCTTATTTCATTAGTTTAAAAAATATTATCCCACTGCTATATTCTCTGAATTAATAATAATTCAATAATTCATTGTAGTTATCATCATTGTGTTTAAAAAAATTATTGTAATTATAAAAATTAAATATTTGATCTCTGATCAATTTTAAACATATAATTAATTAAAGAGAATGATATATTTACTTATTGTAAGTAGATATTTTTTAGTACAAATTACATTAATTTTTTTTTATATTAAACGATCTATTTCGGCTAAATATTTAATAAATTTATAGGAGTTGCGGGTAAGTCTGAGCAGAAAATTATTTCGAAAACTTAAGTCAAGGTCAATAACTAATTTTTTTTAAAAAAAATACCAAGTAAACTGCAAAAAAATCTTCTTTTTCTTAATGAGAATCATTAAATACATCAACAAATATTAAAGTTTATCACAGATTTAAAATAATACTCCAATATAACAACTCAGATAATTGACTGAGAATGTTTCACTAATAAAATAAATTATAATTATCAAAAATAACTTATATTTTTCTATCAAAAATTTTGTTATTAAAAATGTAACAATATAAATCTTAATGAAAATTAGATCACATTTAAAATTAATGATTTTTTAAATAGTTTAATTGAAGAATGAGATAGTCTAATTATAAATGTAATATAATTTTCATTGATATTTTTTTTTCATAGTTGTATTTCATATTATCAAAATTATATATAAATGGATATAGATTATTTTGAGAAATATATTTTAATTTATTAGTGACACAGAATCAATCAAGTGCCAGAGTGTTTATGATGGAGTATATTTTAAAATCTGTGATAAAAAATTTTCATTTTGTTGAGGTATTTAATGTTTCCCCATTTAGAAATAAGAAAAAAATTGTTTATTATGCCGTCCTACTTAAAATCTTTTAAATTTAATAAATTATTGACACGACCTAAGTTTTCGGAAATTAATTTTGCCAGCAAGCTTAACACTCCACCAATTTTGGATCCAAAATTTTAATAATAAAATCCTCAATTTAAATTTTTTCTTGGATAATTGATTGAATAAGAGAAACTCTAGTTTATATAATATAATTATCTTATATGCTTTATTTTTTAGTATGCTAATTGATTTAAGGATCCCTCGAAGATATAAAGAAAATAGTCACTGCTAACCCAAAAAGGCTATAAGACAAAATAATGAACAATAATTTCTACGCCTTACACATGGCTTGCAGTCTGAATCGATGCGATGTCGCTGAGTATCTAATTCAATCAGGATTTGAAATAGATTAGCAGGATGATTGGTACTTTTATACTCCTATGATGGTTGCTATAAAGTATGTTTATCATATTAATAAATCATTTTATTAAAATGTTCAATTAGACATAGTCAGGCTGCTTTTAAAACTTGGTGCTAAATTTGACATTGAGATATATATTATAATTTATAAATATAATTTTTAAATAAATAAGGTAAGACATTCATTTATACATTTCAATTATTATCCTAATTTAAAAGAATTCACTTTTAATTTTATTTTCAATTTTATGTGTAAATTTGACAAAGATTACTATGATTAGGAATTTAAGTTAATAGTACCTCCAGAAGTAATTGAAGTAGTAGATCAATTTGAAAAATATCAAAGAGTGCTACAAGTACTCAAATATTTGTCAATAAAGAATAATAGCAACATTATTGATCAATAGAATAGAAATCAAATACATTCAAAGAATTTATTTGCCAAGATTATTTAAGAATATATTTGATTATTTATTAGAAACATAGTTTTAATTAATTTGATGAATGATGATTGAATTATTAATAATAGTATTTTAAATATTAAATTTTCATTTGAAATATTTTTAGTACTCCATATCACTTTATGAAAAATGATAATAAAAAATCCTTTATTTTTTCAAAAATTTTCTTTTAAATATCTCAAAAATTACAAATTATTTAAAAATTTTCAAGGCGATAATTATATTATTGTTGAATTAATTAACTTCAGATAAGCGCCTTTAAATATATATTTTTATTTTACATATCTAAAATAAATACAGGTTTAATAAGGATCATATAATATAATTTGTAATATCACATTAAAGTAGATTAAAAAATTTTTTATTGCTTTAAATTATGATAATTTTTTTTATCCTAAAAAATTAGTATTAAAATATTACATCTTTCAATTTTACTAATATTTTTATAGGAAACCATTAAGCTATTAATATGGTACTGCAAAATTTCTACTTTGGTAACATTATTCAATTTGACTTGAGATTAGATAACTTTAAATAGTTTAATTTTACATTTACAGTATTTGTGAAAACTTAACTTTAAACCAATATCTCATTATTAGTGTAACAAAATTATCATTCTACTTGTACTAGTAAACCACATCCCATGTAATACATTACAAAACAATTTATTTAACAATTAATGTTAAATAAGTCTAAAAAATTAAAAATTTTAATTCCGCAAGAATAACTGGATTAGAATACTTTAAGAATATATCAAAACAATCAAAACCCCAAAACCCTTTCAGTAGTTTGATTGAGTTTTTGATTGATAAAAGTAGACTATTAGTGCATACTTTATTAGGGTTTTAATAGGGTTTATGTAGGGGTTTAATGTTTAAATATAAGTAATTTAAGTGAGCATAACAAGCAAGTTTTTTAAAATATTTTACACAAACATAAGCTTAGAGTCATGTGGCAGTTCTCTGAATTTTATCTTTCTAAGTTGATGTTTGATTGTTTCTATTGTTTGTTAATTCTCTTAGCTTGGCTTGATAATAGTTGAGTATGCAAATTCTCTGAGACCTCCATTTATATTTTTATCGAGATATTGTTTGATTCTTTGCTTAGAATCTCTCTCACCCCTGCAGCTAAAGTAATCGTTTCTTGGCATGTCGCTCTTTATTACTATTACTGCTAGAGCCCAGATATCCCATTAAGTGTCTCCATCTCTCCAATCCTCTCGCTCTGGGAAATATCCAGGAATGCCGTATACATTTCCTTATGCAGAGGCTTGCACTCTTTGAGCTCTGTTGAAGTCTATAATATAAACTCTAAGAGGCTGAAAGTTCAACATGATATTCTCTGGCTTTAAGTCTCTATGAACATAACCTAGCTTGTGAAGCTCTTCAATCCCCTAACTATCTGCTATACTATCTAGCTAATTTATCTCTGACATCTATGTCCAGAATTTTTCTTGGTCTTATATTTTCATTGTCGTTTTCATCTTCATCTTACATGTCAACATCTTAACCTTATTTTTTTTCTTCTTCAAATTCTTCATCATAATCTTCATCATTTTCTTCATCATCATTTTATTATTATTGTTGTAGCTATTATTGATTAAACATATTAAATTTTAATTGCTCATGGACATACCTTTTATTTAATAATCCTGCTTCTCTAAATGGCATATTTTAATAAGATCTAAAACCATCATGATGAATAATAGAACCTATCTATGACTATTATTAAATTATTGGCCTAATGTCACTCTCGTTCTGTTCTAAACAATGAAAATCTTAGCTTTTTTTGATTGTCTTTCTATCATACCAAATACCCGGATTTATCTTTCAACTCTACTACTATTTATTTATTGTTAAATTTATCCTTCATCAAAAAGAAATTTTCCATGAATCAATAAACTTTCGTCTACTTCAATATCTCCATAAAGTATTTATTCTTCATTTTAAATTTGAAAAATTTCCATATATTTTGCTACTTATTTTCTTACATCTTAGAAAATTTTTATTATTAACTTTTGATTTAATGTGTAGTAAACATGTTTAAATTATACTTAGTAAGAGCTGAACTATATCCAATTGCAAAGTAGTGAAAAACCAATAAATACCAATTTGAAATTGACTGTTAATGCTTGTCAAATAAAAATATTTACTGAATTAATTTTTTTCTCCTGCAAGATCTTTGGTATTGGTATAAAAGTTCATCAGGTGTATCGTTTCTTGATCTTAGTTTCATATCCAGTCAACATTCACTGCATTTCACATTTCTTTTTCAAGAATCCCAATATCTTAAAGTGATTCAATTACATTTTTGATAATCTTTATAAATTGTAAAACATGAATAATTTTATTAGCAGTATTTACAATATCTTGATGTCTTTTTTTTCGTTACATTAACATTTTTGATATAATTAAGTTAAAAATTTTCATAATATAATAATTAATTTACTTTAAAAATAAATATTTATTTTATTGAATGAAAATAAAATAATTTTTTAA
>ARYC01012435.1:0-13119 GCA_000711775.1 Oxytricha trifallax | reverse complement strand
CTAATTTTTCATACTATTCTGTCAACTCTGATTAATATATTACTTTGGGCAAATGTTTGGTGAATTACCCTTTGTAGTACTATTTGAAGAGGAATTAGTGCTGGACTACCTCTTTTAAGTTTCATAATAATTTAATTGCACATAAGCATTAAATAAACTATTGTTTTACACTATAATAATTAAGTTAATTGCATTTGCTGCATATTTTATGTTTGGTTATCAATCTATCTCTCCATCAAGCTAATAATATTCAGAATCAATAGAGTGACATTAATATTGTAGGAATATATTTGATTTGGGAAAATAATTTATAATTCAAATATTAAAATATTAAATTCGTGGCTGTAAACTTTCTGGAAACCCTGACAATATGGTACTTGTTCGATAGAGAATTCAAAATTAGCTGGACTTTACTATTGGCTGTATACCTCTATCGCATCTCATGAGCGAGATAACGCGACTTTAATTTTGGGTAATTTGTTTAGTTGATTTTAATGCAAAAATTAAAGTCGAGTTAACTCGCTTCAGGAATGCGATAGAGAGGTACCGCCAGTAGTAAAGTCCAGCTAATTTTGAATTCTCTATAGAACAAGTACCATATTGTCAGGGTTTCCAGAAAGTTAACTGCCACGAAATTAATATTTTAATATTTGAATTATAAATTATTTTCCCAAATCAAATGTATTCCTACAATATTTTAAATAATAATCATATTTCAATAATTACAAGAATATCTACTCAATCTTACTCTTTTGCTTCAAATGATATTTATATAGAATGCAAATTATAAACGAGCTATTATCTTGTCTTTTCCTGTCAGATTTAAACTATTTAAGCAATATTTATCTTATATAGTAATAATTCAATGCATAAAATAAAATAAATTATTGTTCTATAAATTTTTATATCCTAAAATAAATGTCAAGCACTGCAAAACATAAAAATTCCTCACCATTTCCCAATACTTATAAATACTTGCCAGAAGTCCCTAATTCTTCTCATTAGTAACACTTAGCATGGCTCTAAAGAGTATAAAAAGAAAAGGATGGTTTCAATAATTCTCTAATAAAAAGCTATAAGTATGGCTTGATAGATGGGCAATCTTATATGGTAAATAAATCAAGAGAAAATTCAATTGACAGTAGTAAAAGTAAGGATTTAATGTAAAAGCTCAAAAATATTGGGAGTTTGAATTAATCTGTGGACCTTAGTGATAAAAAGAAAATTAATTTGCTTCAAATTGATCCCTCGATGGAAAGCTACCTTTTAACTAGTTTAAACTATGAAAATTCCAACAAAAACTCAAGGATTACTGTAGAGGATTAGGAAACTAATTACTATCAAAATCATAGATACAAGCACTCTTTGCAGGACAAAACATTGACAACTTTGCAACCATATAACAATCAATAAACTAAAATAACTTCTATTCCACCATACTCGTTGTAATTTTAAATACAGCAAGATTAAACTGTAGATTAAGGACAAAAAATATCAAATGAAAGAAAGTAGAAATAAAATTAGAATAAACCCGTTAAGCCTAATAAGCAAGATTTAAGAAAAACATCAATAATAAAATTATGTTTTCCTGATTAAAAAATCTTTTTTATCTGTTTTTTTGTAAATATTAAATTTTGCATAAAATTTAATATATATTAATTCCTTCTTTGAATCATTTAATGAATAGAATTCTTTTAATTTCATTTTTTTATTCAAATAGTATGTTTTCATAATATATTTGCTTATTAGCTTTAAATCTAAATATCATTATAAAAAATATCTGAAAAATAGGTAATTATAAATCATGAAAGCACTTAACAATTCCTCTGAACGCTATAAAACAGCATCCATAGATTTATCACTACCTGAAATAAATTATGGGGATATAAAGAAGTAGATTCTAAAAGAAAAATAAACTCTTAATGGTATCTATGATTAAGAAATGTCTCAAAGTTTTTATAAAAATTCTAGTAACTTATTGCAAGTTAACAAAAAAAAGAACAGCATCTATAGTAATTTAAATACACAGACTATTCGAAATAGATATTAGGATATGTCTTCAAACACTATATTCTCAGATACCTTTGATCTATAAACTAAAAATGATAAAGAATAAGAGAAAGTATAATCTGCCTTAAATCCATTGAATTAGAGGTCTAAAGAAATGTGTAGGAATATCAATTAGAGTACTGAAGATGAAGCTTTTGACATAAGTCCAAATAAAAGCAAAAGATTGTATAATTTTGATTAGAAAATTAGGAGATTAAGAGCGAGTGTTGATAGCAGTTACTCGAACAAATAGTCACAACAATGGCATAGCTTGAGAACTTTTACTAATAAAGATTCTTAAATTTTATCACAATATTACTATTCTACATTATATTTATGTTAAGATAGGGAAAGCTCAAAGGATGTATACGGATTAAACACTATAAAAAAGCATTAAAACTTGAATATTGTTTCTTCTGACAATATATCCATTGACATTTAAAATACTCCAATAAAAATTCAATAAAATGTTAAAATGACTGTAAATAGCAAGGAAATATTGAAATAGCTATAATTAAGAAGTTTAATAAAAAAGTCACCTGTTACCAAATGATTTGCATTTATTTTTATTGATATTACTTTATATCAATATATAATAATATTCAATTAAAAATTGTATATGCAGTTTTGATAATACTGTTTTATGAATCAATTGAGAATTTAAAATGTATAATTTTTCTATATATATATTTGTGTCATGTATTTTCACTGTAAATCCCTAATTGTTACTTTTCTCTTAGATACCTATTATACAAGCTTTTAGCTTTAATTCACCGATATATTAATTAATATTAATATTTAAATTATTTTATCAAAAATTAATCATTTTTAAAATGATAAAGGTTAAGAATTATTGCTGACTTGAGGAGATCGAATATCAGAACTATACTATTTATTGTGATTCATATTGCATTACTAAAATAAATAACTTCTTAGACTTATATTATATAAGAATATGTAAATAATATTAATTCCCTCTATATTATTAGTATTCATATCATTATAATAATTAACTTGCGCTTTATTCTTGTCCTACTACAAATGAGTATTGTTTTATTACTTATTTTTAATTAAATTTGTGTTTTAATTGCCTTATGAAGCTATTCTGTGCTGCTTCGAAGAAAAAGTTTCTTCTTTGTGTAATTAATCCTCTTCATTAGTCATTTTCATACTTGCGTGTTAACTTACATGAGATCGTATAGTCGAAATCTTAAATATAGTTACAAATATTTGGGGGGGAAGTTTCCTGCACTGCACCGGTTTATGATAAAAAAAAATTTTAGGGAAGTTTCCTGCACTTTTTTAAATTTTTTTTTATTATTAAATTAATCTTTTTAACAACTATCAACCAACTTCCGAACTATTTCTTGATATAATTATACTTTATTTTTTTATCAATTAGTCAACATATCTCTTCAGATTCCAACAACTCTAACATATTTCATTTGATATGTGTTGGTTTCTGTATCTTAACCAATTTATTGTCCTCTCTGTACTCATAGTAATTCTTAATATTGTATCCAATTGTTATTGAAATTCTGATTCTATTTAACTTGTCTTTCCATGCCTATAGTATACTTGACTATATTTTCTTGAAATAATTTAATGATGAACAATATAATTTTAATATTTGATGGGCATAAAAATGTTAAATTTTTGAATTTATGTCAAATTTATTAAATTTTACATAAATAAAAATATGCAGGAAACTTTCCCCCCCCCCGGATATTTCATTTACAGTATAGATTGTGAAAGTATTTTTAAATCTTCTAGGTTAAATTGTAGTCTTTATTCGTGGCTATAACTTTTGCGAGCACTCCACTGCTGTTATTATTGAAATTGATTTGGTCTTTTCCAAGTATAAGCACTTTCTCATCTCTTGATTGAATTATATTCGTTCTATAGTTGCTGTTTGGATACTGGGGTTAAGATGGGTAAAGCTTTGAAGATTATCTTCTGCCATTTTCAATTTACTACTAGTTTACTTACTAGATATTCTATGGTTTAAATATTGAATTACTATATATAATTTTACAGAAATAAGATATTTGTTTAAGTATGGTTGTAAAAGAATGTTCTTGTAGTTCATGCTAACTTTTCCTGAGAAATTCTAATCATTGTCGTAAATGTCATTTTTTTAATTTTATTGATTTGTGTTGGTTTAGCTGCCATACAACAAGTTTTAATTATATGCTATATGTTGAATATTTTTCTACTAAATGTTATTGCTGGAATTGTGATTTGATTATTAATCTTTATTAATAATAGCTTTATTGCATAATTATAATTTAATAATTAGAGTTTAACAAAAATGATGAATAGGTCCTTTGATAATATTTTATATTATGTTTAGTTTAAAAATAATTTAAAAACAGCTTTCCAAGTCTATCGTTAATATTTTGGCATAAAAAAAGAAAAATTTTTCCATAAAGGCTAATTAATTTTAAAATTATTTGTATATCGAGCACCTATTATATATTTTTAACAAATCTTAAAGAATTAATTTGTTTTTTATTAATTTATTTAAACTTAATTCGTCTTAGTTAAATGATTCTTGAGGAATATTGCGATTCTAAGTAACTAAAGTATCTCCTCCACTTTAAACATCAGAATATAATTTATTATTGTACTATGATAAATTCTAGATATTATTGCTTCTTTCTTTTTATGATGGTTTACTAGAACTTATGTTATTCATAGTCCTTTGCATTTATACATTCAAGCCCTTAAATTCAGTGTTTAAAGTGTCATCATTAAAAACATTTCCTTTTATATACTAATCTCCAACCACTTAGCTATTAAATGTTATTAGCTAAGTATTGCAACCTTTGTCCTAACTCACTAAAGATCTTTATTTGAAAAGAGCATGATTAGCGTTTAATCTGTCTACTTTAATCAAAGTGTTTTAGTCTTAATTTTTAGTGTAATCGCTATCTTACTTGTTTAAATCTAGCGTGGCATTTGTAGAGGTCATTACAACATTTATGTTTCCATTATTCTGAGTTTGGTAGTTTATTCACTTTTGAAGAATTTAAAATTACTTCTTCTATGGTTATATCATGTTCTTAGGCATGCATTAAAGCTATAATAATTTAAAACAGTATTATTAGCTCAGAATAAGTCTAAGTTGATAGTGGAGTCATTTCATCTTCTTCATTTTGAAATAGAGAGTTTTACTAAGGTAAATTTGGATTGATAACGTTAGAATAATCATTTTAACTCAATTTCTTCCCATTTGGTCTAAATTTCCCCTGAATTTTATCGATATAGTTATCTTCAAACTCATTAGATGGAGATTGTCAACTTTACTCTGCAAATGATTGTAATTACTTAATCAAGTGATCCACTACTTTTTCTGTTCGGAATTGCAATTGATTTGTTAATAATGCCTCTCTATGTTTAAGGTTTTGATCCACTTAAGCTGTTTTAGTAATTATCAACGTTTTGGTCATTATATAAGGGTTCATAGAATAATTTAGTGTTTGCGTTATGAGCTGAAGTTAATATAATCATAGTATTAGTTCTTTCTAGATTTAAATGCTCTTCCAAGTTTAATTAGAAACACCTCCTTTTTTAACTAAACTCTAAGCCCTATTAGGTATTAATGGAAGCAAGTTTTGTTGCTAATATGCCAACTATTATTAGTCTTTAGGATTGCCATTTATTTAGTTTTAGTTGTTTCCCTTATAATTAAGATAATTTGCTTTGAAATTCTTTCCTCTAGTTACGATCCTTCTTTTCAAAGCTGAAAACTCGTTTTTAATGCTTATTTAATTACTTTCTATCATTCTTTTTTTGTCGAAAGCTTTTCTACATTTTTCGCTGTATCTAGTATAGTTTTCAAAATCAACTGTCCCTTGCTTTAAGCTAAAATTTTGTGGAACAGATTGACTGAAATAATCAATCAAATCAACTATACTTATTTTAAATTAATAAAAAGTAATGCTAATTATTTTGGAATTTACAAGTGGACGGTTATTTTTCTTTTTATCAAGAAGCTTGAAAATGAACTCAGATAGTTTAGAAGAGTAGCAAGTATGAACGGGTTTAGGATTTTTATAGAGAATGCTTTTAAATAAATTTTGCATTGTTTCTTCTTGCCATGGTGGTTCTAAGCAGCTCATATGATATAAAGAGACACCTAGAGCCCATATATCACTCCTCTAATCGTAACTTTCATTTTTAATAACTTCTGGAGATAATGATTGAGGCGTTCCTATGAGTTTATTAGTTTTTATGTAACTCTAGTGATCTAGAACTCGAGATTCACTCATATCTCCTAATTTTATCTTTTAAAAATTGTCGGTGAGCAATAAATTCATGCATTTTATATCTCTATGAATTATATCATGGGAGTGTAAATGTAAAACTCCTAAGCACATTTACCAAGCATAACCCCACAAATCTTTCTCCGAGAAGTATCGACCTTTGATTTTTTGTTATTAAATCATCTATAATTAGAATTAGTGAGCATAAGTTAAGATAAACTTTCGAAGTTCTATAAGAAATTATTTTACCTAAAAAAGATCTCCATTTTCAGCAAATTCCATTATAATGTGAAGACATTATGTTTTTCTTTCATTAGAATCTTAATGAGTGTTTTTTGGTTTAGGCAAAGTGGCTTACATTTCAACAAATGAATCAACTAGATATATTATATTTTAGTGCCTCAAGTCCTTCATTATATCCACCTAAAATTGGTTCAAATTAATCCAATCTTACCTCTTTCAAGTAATCCTTAGCTTCTTTATATTTTAATTGAAGTTTCTCAATTGGAATAGTTTTTACAGCAAATATTTTACCATCCTTTTTTGATTTACATTATCTTACAATTCCGAATAATTATTAAATTAGAAAGTTATAAGGATAGGGTGACCCACAGGGGCCCGAGGCTGGAGACTTTCTAATAGAGCTTTCTACTACACTAAGGCCTGCTGAGGGTAGGCAGGGGGTTGCTGGGTTCACTGCATTAGGGGCCAGTCGGCGGGGTTCAATCTGTCAGATCCTAGACTCTTCGAGTTGTCTGCACGCTAAGGATTTCCCTGCATTAGATGAGCTTCCTGGCGTGAGTTCAGCTTCCTAGGTAATAGGGAGCAGGATGAAGGTGGTGCTCAACCTTCCAAAGTGAGACGATGAGGACCATAGAAGCCAGCGATAATGATTTTTCTCTTACACCAGGTCTGGTTAATGAGGCTACCACAGCGAAAGGACAGAGACTACTATCTTAGCAGCGGTGGAACCTGGTAAGCGTTTTCTCCAGACTCCCCTTTAATTGTTTACAGGAAGCGGATCTCTGTGAGCTCTGTGGGGGATACTCCTTGTTCGTTAGGCTCTTATCTCTGATTTTACATCTCGGTACAGGGAAATGTGGAATGGGGGGCTAGGTGGTTTTTCGGAGTTTTCTAGTTCACGACTTGCCACGTCATTGATTGCCACGTCAACTCACTTCAGATACTTCTACGTCACGACTAAGATTGATGGTTTGATTTTAGTATTAAACAGTGATATGTTAAATTTAATTTGAGATTACTCATTATACACAATTCCGAATGATCCTTGACCTACAACTTTTATGATTTCATATTCTCTTTCTAGATACCTCTCGATTTAATGTGGCTAGGTTGTTACTATTCCCTAAGTTTCTCAAAATTTCATAAGTTTGTGAGCTTGGTAAACTTTAATTTAGTTATAAAGTCTATTATTCTTATATATTCTACTATATTACTCCATGTTACTCATTAGCATTAATATTTCTATGGAGTTATTGTGACATTAAAAATGACAGTCAATTATTATTATTGGAATATTTATTTTCTATTTTCTAAAAATGCTTTTCCTGTGATACAATCTAATCGTGTATAGAATTAAGTAGAGCAATACCATTGAAAAATAACTAGTTCGAATCAGTTAAACCGACGCCTTAAGTACTTAAAATTCAGAATCTTCACTTGCAAACCCTATTTTAACTGCCAGTCAAAGACAAAATTAAAATCCTTTCATAGAGCTAAACTAAAACAATATTCACTTATTAAAATAGATGAATTAAGCTAATGAATTGAGTAAGATTTCTCCAATTGTTAAGTAACAGTAATTAATCAACATCAAAGGACAACTAAACGTAGGTTAACAAGAGAATATTATGTCAAGTTCTTCAAATTTCTAGAACTTAGTGCTCTAAAATGACAATAAAATCTAACAGTAAAAGTTTAGACCAAGCTCATAGACAAATGTACAAAATTCTGCATGCACTAATAAGATAAGCAAATTCCAGAATTTCTCTGAGATAAAAAATAAAATTAGCATCTTTAATATGCATTAGTTTTAAAGCCCTTCCGGCACTACAAGCTACCTGTAAACTTAGCAATCTCCTGGTCGTAATACCACCATAATTTAATTTAATATTTTGAATAAAGTTATTTTTTACTTAACTATACTCACAGCGAGTTCATCATAATTATATATTTTAGTTTGTCAAATAGTACGCTTCATCTCCTGAATCCTTTATGGAAAGTAATGTGAATGCAAACTTTGCTAAAGAAAAAGCAAATAATGGAAGCAAAAGTATTTCTCACTAATCAATCAGTATTTCAACGAATGATAATCATTTATACAAGAAAATCCTTTCCCCCATCGACGATATACCTCAGACAGTTTAAAATGCAAAGAAAACTCAACTTAAAAGTCAACTTTAAAAACTGTTATAATCTAATGACAAATAAGAGGGTAACTAAGCCAATTAACAGCATTAGAATGTAAATCTCTCGATATTGCTTGAGTAACATTCAAATTCTCAGTAATTAATAAATCCTCTTAATTGTAAAAATTAAGGTACCTTTACCTATGATGGTAGGTAAACTGTGTATGATTAAAGATTCAGTTTGGGAGTGCTCTCCCAAAAGAATAACTCAAACAGTCATTAAATAAGTCTTAACACTTCGAGTTTAATGAAACCAATTTTTGATAAGTCTTAACCTCAACAAAAAAATCAACTTACGTCTTTTGCAATTAGCAAATATTCTTAGTCTGCTTAATCAAATTTAACACGGTTAGCAATACAATGAACAAATAAAAATAATCCAAAGCTGTAAACTAAAGCTTGAATATTCCTCATTGCATGGTTCAGAAAAATTAAACTTAAAAGTAGAACTAGAATCAAAAGATTAAACCTAAAATTGACATTTAAAAGGTACTAACTCATCTTCAATCATAATCAAATTAATCAAATGCTTAAAACAAAACTACTTCTGTTGTCTATTCAAGCAATGGCAGGAGTAATAATCAAGCATAAAGAAACACTTAAATTAAAAGTCTTGTCAGAAAAAGCTATGCCAACAATGTTTCAAAAGTTAAACCAAATCTAGGGGCCCATAATTCCAATACAAATCATGATTTCTTGTCCAAATTGCTTGTTCCCACCTTAGCTCAAGATAGAAATTTCAAAATTAAGACTCCATTGTAAGATGTGAGAAGCAAAACACCAAATTAAACTTCTAGCTAAAACAACAAGACATATTTACAACATGCCGCTTAATAGAAGGAACTCAGATAATCATAGCTCTCAACTTAGAAAAAATGCTTTGAGGGACTTGAACTTGACTTACCTCTTTTAACTAACAAAGATTTCTTAAGTCAGTCAAAAACTTTTGATCAAACTAAAGAGCCCTTGACTATGAGAGATTTAGATATCATAGAGTAAAGCCAATTCAGGACTACAAATAATTAGAGTTAAGGTACACGAACATTTGACAATAACTCAGTAGGTTCATTCAACCATTCAAAGAAACTTTCCCAGCATAGCTCTATAATAGTCCTTAGCTCAAGAGAAAACTAACAAAATATTGAGACTGATTCTTCAGCAGTATAGTCAGGATCAATGACATCAAGAGATTTAGTATAAGTTCAATTGATCGATTCAAATAGCTAAAATTAAAAAGTACGAGCTGCTGCTTCTAGGCTGCACGGTACTAAAGCTGAAACCAGACTTAATAATTTGGTCTAAACTATACAAAAGTATAAGGATGAGCAAGGAGTCAGAAAAGATAGCAATTCCTAAACAAGAGGGGATTTTAGCAAGAAAAGTGATCAAAACAAAGACATTACTTTTTACAATTAAGAATCAAACCAGCAACCCTTAGTTAATATGTACCAAAATTTTGAAAGTTAGAGAGAAGATAGATTGAGAATAAGCAATGATAAAAATTCAAAATTATCTAATAACACAACTCATTCATGCTTTACAGCTTTCAAAATATATTTATATTATATGTTTAAGCTAAGAGTTAAAGAGTCTCTAATAATCATACAAATCTTGAAATTGACCAGGAAGTACAACTAGATATAAAATAAATATTAAAATTAATATACTATAATAATTTATACTTTAGATTTAAGTCATGGTATAAATTAAATCTCAAATGTTACAGTCGTTCAAAATATAAAATTAAGTTATTTCGTTTAATTTTATAATTTCATTAGTCAGATAAAAATAATTTTAGCGTAGTTTAAGTTTTATTTATTATAATATTTATTAGATCATTGCCATTTATTGTGAGTCGATTTTTTACAAGATGTCTTAAATCAATGAAACCCAGCCAGATTTAGATGAAACCATTGAAGAAAGATCTAAGAACACTCATGAGTATTTGAAAAAGTCTAGGTAAAAATAAATTATCAAACTCATCTGTGCATTAAATATTTTATTAATCCACTCTTATTATAGGAAGATTAGCAAGTAATTGAACTATTGTATTCAATAAATAAAAACTTTGATATTTTCTTATAATTAATTTTCATTAAGCAATAATTTAATGTGAAAAAATGGTTACAAAAACGGTGTAGCGAACGTGCAAAACCCTTTTACTTGAAATCAGAGAATGAACTAAAGTAGGAACTTCAAGTAGAAAATGTTTTCATAAACTTTGACGACGATGGATCAAATTCCCTTGACTGCCAAGAAATATTCGAGATGTTTCATAAAAACGGGATTATAATATCTATGAATTAGATTAAAGAGTTATTTAAGATTGTTGATGAAGATGGGTCAGGATAGCTTTCGCTTGAGGAATTCAAATTATTCATGTTTTCAGAAGTAGCAAACAATAGTAAGTGCTGAAGTTTTTAATTACAATGTTTTAATGTAAATTTAATAGAATTTAGACAGATTATCACAAAATTTAGAGAGAGAAACGATTTGTACTAAGGCTGCATCCCCTTCAGTTTTAACATTATGTTGGAATATTTAAGCGAAAAAGTGAACAGACAACAGCTTCATGAAGATATACTAGAACTAGGTTTAAGCACTTAAAATATAGATGAAACTTTAGCAAAATTTAAAGAATTATTCAGTTAAAGCAAGCTTTCTTTGGAAAAAGGGATAGCTTCTACATTAGCTGTAAATTCTAAAATCCCTATTGACATTGATGTAATCAAGAGGATGGTTGCTTAATAAGATAAGGATTTGAAAATACAATAGTAAGGTAGCAGCGATGATAGTTAAAATAAGGGAAGCTTCTAATCATCACCTGATAATATGTTATTTAATAACAGCAGTATGAATAGCTAAAATACTAAAAGAAATGATGTATAAGAAAGAAACAATTATATCACATTAACTACTATTGATTCAGTTGAGTCAAAGAACGAATCAAAGTCACATAAAATTTATATTTTTATTTTAAATTTCAGAAGATAATCTCAATAAAGAAAAGTACTTGTTCAAAGAAAAACTTAGAGATATAATTATCAAAGCTAGATAGAAAGGGAAAGTGGATGCTGTTTAAGAATACTAAAGTATAATTCTTAAAAAGCATAAAGACTATAGGGAAAATTACTTTCGCCATTACAATAATCGATCTAAATCAAGAAATAAGATAAATTCAGAAAATTTCACTTAAAATTTTATAGTCAAAGAAAACTCAGGTAGTCCACTTAAAATACTGACTTAAAAAGTTTAGCATTAGAAGAAAGATTTAATGAGATAGTTAACTGAAATAAAAAATGAAAAGACTTAAGAATTACAATAATAAAACATCAACAGAAATGGACCTCTAACCAGACCTAAGACATCTCTACCACCAAGATAGAAGAAAAATTATCTACATAATTTAAGTATATTAAACTAGAACAATGTACATGAAAATAGCAATCGATCTATACCTAATTTGAAATATAATAATGATAGCAAGTTTTAATCTCCATTACCAACAAATCTCAATACTTATAATTAAACTAGATGTGTAAGTGGCCATCCAAAACTCTAAAAAACTATCTCTCATAAGGGCTTATTTTCAAACAAGTTGATCTTTGACAAAGGCAACTAAAACATAAAAAGTAATAAGACTTTAATGAATAAAACTACTGTCGGTGGATTTATAAAGAACCCACTCTCAAACTAGAATTTCAATTAAAATCTAAATAGTTTATCTACAACTGGTTTAATTAAAGCTGTAAGATAGCGGGAGAAGGATTATATGTCTAAAACTATTCACTCATTTGGGACTCATATGAATTCTACCACTCAAAATTCAACTTAGTAATTGCATTCTCATACTTTCTATAATCATTAAATATCAAGTCATTATAATGTTAAAAATAAATAAAATAAGATCAAGGATTTTATAGAAATTCTAATAATATAATATAATTATTATATCTTTATTCTCAAAATAATTTATAAAACATATATTGCAACATATTATGATTATTATTTTAAATTAAACTTCTTACTAATTATCAAAGAATTTCCAGAAAAAAATTTTCATAATAATATTTCTTAAAGTAATTAGAGATAACTTAGCTTTATTAAAATAATTAATTGATAAAAGAATTCATAAATTGGATATTTAACTAATATAAGAATATTTTCTATTTTACACCGATATTATTGAATAATAAATCTAAAATCCATTTTAATGATACGATAAAGATAAGAAATAAGTCAAGGCACTCGCTTCATAAACTCAAGTAATAATAGTAATACTAAAATAATCATTATTTAAATCAAACAGAATCTACAAATGCTAACTCTAGGTCTTGAATTTTAAATTTATAAGAACTTAATCTATTTTATTT
>ARYC01012434.1:0-12184 GCA_000711775.1 Oxytricha trifallax | reverse complement strand
AGTTTAGAATAAGATGACGCAATAGTAACAGACTTAGATGCTGCTTATGCCAAAATTAGCACAGTCTATGAGCCTGAAGGTGCAAAGGAAACTTCAAACAAATCAAACTAACCTCAAGATGAAGAAACCAAAAAGCAGGTTGAAAGCAATCAGTATGCGGGGTATGATGATTTCATGTGATTATAATAACAATAGAAAATTTAATGATATACTAGTAAGTTTTATGCAACATTTAAATTTAGATTTTCATTTCTTAACAAAAGTTTAAATTAGTCTAACAGAATATTTATATAAATGCAATTATTATCCAATAATTATTCTTGCCCAAATTTATAATAAGTAATAATGCTTGAAATAAATATTATATACATTAGCAATTCTTTAAGAATTTTAGACCATACAAGAATAAGTAGATACAATTTACACTATAAAATTTTCCTAACTTTAATTTATATTTAAAACAAACCATCAACTCAAGAATACAAAAATTATTTTGAGTATCGTTCATTTTAGAGGAAATTCAGCATAGTGAAATATTAAATAAAATTAAATTTATTATGGGACAACAAGCGACAAAAGAAGATTAGTAACTTATTGACAAAGACAAATGCCATGACTGTTAGAACTTAATTTATAAAAATTTATCTTAATTTCACATTACATAACTTTTTTGACATGTTCTGCTTTGAAAGACAAGAATTTTTCTGTGCAAAATGTGATTTCAAGGGACACAATTAAAAACATGTCAAATGTGAGGGGGAAGTGAACAAAGATATATTGGATATCAAGGAAACAGCCATTAAATTAGCTACAGCTTTTAATGCGGATATTTTAAAGTTCAAGCAAAGAACTTTTAAATTAGAAATTTATCAAATTATGTAGAATAATATTCAATCTTAGTTTACAAAATTAATTTATAAATAAACTAGGGTACTCTTTGATTATAAAGAAAATGCAATGAAACTGCATGTAATCGAAGCTTTCATGAGACTTGCAATCTTTCATTTCTCTTGCTTAGGTCACATAAAATCTGAGTCAAATACTATAGCTCAAAACGAAACAGACTTCCAGTTTCTGAATTTACTGATTGGATCCCCTAAGAACTTTATAGAAATTATTAACAATCTTTTTAAAGCTAAAAATGTCAAGGAACTATGGAAGCTTTATAAGAAAGTGATTGTTTAATATGTAGAGCTGCTTAAATTTGCGAATTTAATCGTTGATGAGTTTTTAGCTGTAAATTAGAAAAACCGATAAGAAACTATCCAGGCTATTTGTCATAAGATTGTTGAGGAGAATTATTTATTTACATGCGAAGTTAACTCCATTATCTATCATTATAATATTCTTTAAAATATACCATCGAACTTACTTTATTTTGCTAAGTTCAAATAACAATTTAAGATTAATTAATCAAAGCGAGTTGAGTGAAATTGGTTGGATAAGAATCTTTAACACATATTTCCACTATATCTATCTTTAAGACACCTATCTCTTCTTCCCTCAATAATCCCAAACAATCTAATTAAACGATTAACAAAAGATAGAATTTGTCTCGCTTTAAGTACTTTAAAATGATCACTAATTGCCCTTATCAGAGATGTATTAATTTAGGGATAAGGAATAAGATAATTTGAAAATGTTGAGATAAGTTTAGGAAGATATAAAGCTACTTAGCTAAGACAAAAGATCTATAAAGCCTTATTTCTTAGAAGCTTTTTCATAGGTTAGCTTATAGTATTTTGAAGAGTTCAGAGATATTCAAGGTAAATTCAGCGATACATACTAAATCTATAATCCTAAATTGGCTTTCTTAGAATTTTCAGCAGATTTAGCTTCCAGGTTGTAGGTCTGTGTAGAAATGGAACTCATTCACAGCTCTAAAGAAACCTAAGACACTATAGCTACATAAATAGCATATCTATAAAAAATGAATAAATACTGCTATGAACTTTTGTGTATTGAAGATCCAGCTGAGCTATAATAGTATGTTCAGGAAAAAAGTCTTAAAATAGAATAGAGATACTTGCATGATTAATTGTTTAAAATACTTGAGGATGAAGATTATCTAGAGGAAAAATCTGGAATTGACAATATCTGCCAACTTTAAATGCAAGACAATCAAAAGAAGTTGTTCTTGCAAATAGTCTATGAGATTAGAAAAGGTCATGTTCTAGATAAAGAATTCCAAAATTAAATTCCCGATCACTCTTAAAATTAAGTGAGCTACTAACCTTTACGAAAAATAGGAGAGACTTCCTGGTATGAAGGTTAATGGAGTAATACATTAGGCTAATAAATCGGTTATGGATTGCTTTTGATGATAGATACTTAAAACCTTTTAGAAAAGCGTGAACTCTTTATTGGAGAATTTAAAGAGGCTTAAGATTTACAACATGAAATTCTTCCAACACAAACTTTAGTGACTGAATAACCCTTTTATACAGAAGACAGGGATTTCTATGATGAAGATCAGGACCATCCAGTGCCTACTGAGACTTAAGATCGTGGCCCAGACGATGTTACAATAAACGGTGAAGGCCTTTATATATGGTCTGATGGCACTCTTTACAACGGGGAATGGATTAATAACTTGAGATAGGGTTAGGGAGAATATTTCTGGCCAGAGGGCAGTTCATACAAGGGAAACTGGAAGAACGATATTTGGATGTGCGAAGGATAGTACACTAACTCATATGGTGTATAATTTAAAGGCAACTGGCATTCACATTAGCTCCTGCCAGGAAATATTGAAGTGCAAAGCGAGAAACATTTCAAAGAGAAGATTATGATTAAATAGGTTATAACTATACAAGAACTTGACTAATTTGATGATGTCAAGGAAATATAGATAGTTTTTAATAATTTCATAATGTTTTGTTAAATTGTCGCACATTTCTAAGAACCAAAATTGAATGAAGAAGATTATTAAGAAGAACTCAATGAACAACTACTTTAAGAAGAAGACACTTTGTCACAAGGTTCCCCTATTAATAAATGATATGATAGAAATTAATATAACTCTGATATTTATCAGTTTTAATCAATTATAATTTTCTAAATATTTATTATTAATATTTGAGCTAATTAATTATTAGAGTAAAGCTTTACAATTCAATTTAATCTGTTTATATCTTTATTTTAATTTCTACAAGTTATAATAAATAAGTAATAAATAAAGATCTTCCTTAACAAATATGATACATTCGTACCTTTAATAAAAAATAACTCCAACTAAATAAAGTATTCAATTCGATAGTACCAATAATGCATCTTTTGATAATAAGAGATCCAACCTATATTGTAAAGTTTAATGTAAAATTAATTTATAATTTTATGATAATATTTTTATAAAATGTCAATATTTAGTATTATTTTGAATTGTTATATTTTACAGTTAAATTTATTTTTAAAATTTAAAATCTTATATGATATTATAATGAAATGCTGGTTATTAATCAATGTTTATAACATATTTTGTGATTAATCTTAGGAAAAAAGTTTTTAAAAGATCATTTAATAAAAATAAAATTAAAAATAAGGTAGAAATGTTTAAAATTTAGTATATTATATGAAAAAGAATTATATTCTTTTTTACTTAACACAAACAATTGAGATAATAGATCAAGTCTATATTAAATCATAATAAATATTAAAAATTGTTTAATAAAGTTTTACTTTTTATCCTCTAAACAATAAAACATGATTATGTACTTGTATAAAATTTATTATATAGTAAAAAATTCATAATATTTCCTTCTTTTAGTGTAGTGTTACAAATTCGCATAGCTCTAATTTAAAGTATTGTTAATCCTCTTTTTCTTTTTTTTTGTGGAATTATGAGGCTTTTATCTAGATAACCGGATACTTTGAATTTCGAATATAATAACTTTAACACTTACTTTGCTTAATCATATTGCAAATAATTTTTAACTTAAATTTCATATAATTTAATCATATAATAATGTATCTTCTAGATTTTAGAATGTTTCATAGAGTGTTCCATCCATAATCTATATTAGCCATCTTCTATATGAATAACTACTTTAAGTTTTACATGATCTATAATGAAATTGTCTATAAAAGGTTTGATTGATTAATAAAATTTGTCAAATCAAAATTTTTTAGGATATTTTTGATACAGGATTTTTTAACAAAATAATATTATATTCAGTCATTAAAATAAAAAAAAATTATAACTATTATGGTAAATAAGATTCATATCGAAGTTTAGTTAAGAGATAAATAATTAAATTAGAATCAAGCTTTTTAAATATAGTTCTTAAGGTTTAAAATGATAACAAGCTTTTTAAATATAGAGCTTAAGGTGTAAAATGTTAAATAAGCATAACAAAAATATGTTAAAATATATTTTAAAATTTTGAATTGCAAATATATTCATATTAATATCAGAAGTATCAATTTACACCATGCTATTTTTTAAATTCTTTTTCATCTATACTTTATTTTTAAATATATAAAAATATTAAATGTTTCACATTAATAAATAAACGTTCATGAAAAAATTTAAATTATATAAAAATTATTATTGAATGCTTTTAATACTTATATTTAAATAGAATAGTTAAATCTTATTTTTTATATTTATTTTTGAACTTACTTTTATTTTATTATAATATTTATACTTTTATTAGAAATAAATTAGCTAAAACATTTATGAGAAACAAGGAATTATTGATAAAATAGAAAAGATCAGGAATTTATTTAAACATAAAATCAAAAGATGGCATATAATTTTAATTCACAAACAAAATTATTTTCTAAATAATAAAATGAAATAAAAAAAGCTAAAAATGAATGCATATAGTTTTTTAAAATAAGTTATCCAATTATAACTTTAATATTTTAATTATTTTATGAATTTACAAATAATTTCTGATTCTGTGAAGAGGCATAGTTTTCATTTTTATTTGTTTCTTTAATAAAAAATCATGAATTAGTTTTCATTTTTTTAGTAAAAATTCAAATATAACTGTAGTCAGCAGATTTCTTATGCTAAATTCAAAATGCGTTATTAAAACTTAAATATCATAGCTAATCTTTTTTAGTGTTGAATCATTTTCTTCTGTATAAGTTTAAAATTAGGAGATATTTAAACTTATAAGTAATTAAAGGCAAAATATGTTTAAAATGCAGAGAGTTAATTTGAAATGTTTGAAAAGTATAGACGCATTTTAATTTTAATTTAGCTACAGGTTAATTTAAAGATTTATGACGATATATATCTAAATTTAAATTAAAAATCAATATTTAATTATTTATTTTTATTTTTATTAATCTACGAATTAGAATAGTTATTTCTTTTGACTATAACCTGCCTTATATTAAAATATCAATATAATTTTTTTATTATTTTTCTTATTTAAAATAATGTCCTTATTTTACAAAATTACTAAAATGAATTAAATATCTGTCTAATTTTTTATTTTATATAAAATTAAAAATGGTAAATAATTCTATGTTAGAGTTTTATTTAAATTGGTATATTAATAATATCTTCAAATAAAAAGATTTAGAAATTAAGGGCTGCTATTAAATAATTTAATTAATAATAATATTAAGCATTTTAATATAATTATTTTATTCATTTAAAATAATTATGTTTAATATGAAAATACTTATTTAGATATTTGGTTGAACTTGTATCTTTAATATTTATTTATTAAATGAATTATTAGTTTTAATGAAAAAGATTAATATTAAGTTTAAATTATAATAATTTATATAAATATATTATTTAGGATTTATTTATGTTTTTTAATCGATTGTAAAATATATTAAAAGATTGGACAGTCTCAATTTTAAATACTTTTATTTTAAATATAATTGTGATAGTAATTATTTTAAGCAATTTTTTTCGCAAATATTTGTTCATGAAAATACATTTTATTCCATTATAATTCACTCTCAAAATAATTTTGAATGATGGCTTACTGAAAAATTATTAATAGACTTCAAAATTTTTACATTAAAAATTGAAAGTATTTATTGCTAGCATAGTTTGATATCTATTAAAGTTATACCATATTACTTTTACGATGCCAAATTATATGAGTTTTACTTACTAAATAGTTGATGCTCTTTAAAGATTAAGTGATTGTTTATTAGTTACAATTTTCTTCATTATATAGATTTTTAACAAATTAAAATATTTCATTTTCAATGTTTTGACTTAGAAGCGAATTTAAAAATATAAATAATATATTAAATAAATAAACTTTTATATTTAACATATAAATAGGCATTTTCCTTCTTTAATACAATTATTATTAGAATATCTTATTAATAATAATATTAGTTTTCAAAAAAAGTCAAGACTCAGAAAAAAAATATTTCCAATGATTTTATTTTTCAATCATAACTCTATTAAATTAAAATTAAATATATGAGTTACAAAAGACTTATATAAAATATCATTATGATCTTATTTTTTTATAAATTATTATATAACTCAATCAAGAATAAATTATTATTGATAATCTTTTTATTCAAAAAATTAAGATTTAAAATGATAGAATTTAAAATAATAATGAATTATAAAAATATTAATTTGTTTAATTTTAAATAAAGAGAAATAAAACTATATTATATTGTAATTAAATATTAAATAAGAATTTAAGTGAAAACGATGTCACACATGACGGCCTTGTCAGCAGTCATGAGAGGAGCTTAACACTTTAGCATCCCCAAATTTGAAATATACTTAGATTCAGAAAGTGAGGGAGTCGACATCTGGGACCTTGAATATGAAGCATTTGAAAATGACTTCGACGAGTTCAAATAAGATCCAGATGACTCAGACACCCAAAAAGCCTAGGAGGAGCCACCTCTCAAACATGATCTATTTAGTACCAAAGACGTCACGACTTAAAAATAGGATCAGAAATCTGACCAGAATTCGGAGATGTTAAGACCAGAATTCGGAGATGTTAAGACCAGAATTCTTAGGTCAGACACAGAGGTTGACATATGGGACAGAATTTTAATAACAGCTTCACACCTAATATAACCCTACAACCTACATTGGTAAAATACAAAAATCTCGATTAGTAGAGGAGTACCACAAGGTGGAAAAACATCACCACTCTTCTTCGTACTACTACTCGATAACGCAATTAGGTCCTTTGAAGTTAGATATAACTACAAAATTAGGAAGAAAATAAAAGTCTATGCCGACGACATAGCCTTCAAATTTGACCCAGGAGATAACGTAGATGATCTAAAACAAAAGATCAGAGATCACTTCAAAGACTACGGATTAATAATAAATGACGAAAAATGCGTGGACATTTGCGCACAGAAAATTTGACTTCGCTAATCTCTCTTAATACAAGAAGAAATTTAGATATTTGGGCCTAAACATTAGTTAACACCCAATAAAAATCTTCGAAGAAGTAATCCAAGATGTCCACAGTGAATAGAAAACGTCATACCTAAACAGATTCAAAGGAGATGACTATCTATACCAAAGAAGAATTTATTAATAATATATCTTCTCAAGAGTCTAAACAAAACTTTCTCCTATATTAGCATCAGCTAAACCAAGCCATATATAAGAAATGATAGATCTATACAAAAAAGGCGCAGCAGCATTTATCCAAAGAGGAAACTCGTTTTTAAGAGTTTTCTTTCCCAACAGACTAAAACTATTTGATAACTCACCATTTCTTACAGATCTCTTTATTATATCATCAATCCAACAAAAATATGACATGTAGTTCTCAAATGTCAAATTTATTTTTGATGACTGGATCAGAAAATATGAGATGATTTGGTAAACCATGACACTTTTCTCAAACGCATAATACAGACCACTAAACTATAGCAACACTCAACAGTACTGTAAAGCAAAAATGATGGCCAAATACCTACCTAACTCTCTTACGGTAATGATCCAGAACTAACCTAAGGCTTTTGGGAAACCAATTAAATGTTAATGCTCACAAGAATTTGAAGCGAATTGGAAACACTTGCCACACATTAATATTGATATAACTGAACTCAGATTTGACTTATCTAAAATGGTAACTAGAATAATTGCTTTTGTGACTGAAAGAAGCAAATTCGACTGTAACCTTGACATTACAACAGAAATTGAAAAGGAACTGAAAGAGAGCAGAATCAATCTAAAAAGAACCCAAAAACTTATGAGACAAAAGATTTGGGAATTAATTGAAAGGGCTTGACCCTTATATATATTAAACATATATGAGATCGGGGGTCCCCAGAGACCTCAATGTGATCTAATTATTATTATTATTATTATTATTATTATTATTATTATTATTATTATTATTATTATTATTATTATTATTATATTATATTGTGTTATTTAAATTTATTTATTGTTTTATGTTATTAAAAAAATATTAATATCCCACATATAATAAAATAATTATTATAATACTAATAATTATAAAATCAATTCTAAAATATGATTGCTATTTAATATATTAGTAAATGAGGTCGTCGTTTTATTGAAAACTAATAATCATTTTATTAAATTTAAAACTTATTTTTTATTAAAAAGTTGACTTTACAAAGATTTATTCTTCTTCTTAATGATATCATTACTTTTATGCACTTTCAACATATTATTAATATTTCAATCTACTATTTTTTATTGATTGTATTTATTTTTAAAATATAGGAACTAATAAATAGGTAGATTTTGAAATTGCAATAATCTTCATTTGATTTTGGATAAATTGTTTTAAGCAATGAGAAAATTCCATATATACAAATTCTAGATTAACTAGGATTTCTGTAAATTAAAATTTAAAGAATCAGTAACAGAGACTGTATGAAGAACCAAAGTCAAATCATCCAATTGAATATATTTTTTTATTTTTGATTAAATTTATTATAAACAGTTTTTCTATTTTTTTAAATAACTTATGAATATTCTAATAAATTTAATTTATATTTTTTCAATAACTATTTTAACATTACTCCCTATTTTCTTTTTATTTATAGTCACTCATGGTGTTCAATTTTTAAATTTATTAGTTATTGAATATACTTACAGTTCTTAAGTTTGCCTTATATTGTCCTAAGAAATTCATAGATAGGATAGAATATTTATTTATGTTATATCATTAAACCACTTATAAAAATATAATACTTTATGAGTAAAAATACTTTTAAAGTGAATGTTTAATTAATTTAAATTTTAAGTAAATCCCAGCTTTTTTATGCAAGTGAATAAAACAATGACAATATCTTTTAAAGATAAATTTTTTATATATAATTATTATATATAATTAGAAAAAATAATGATGTGGAATAAATAAAACTGGTAGAATAATTATATTTGAAATTTCAATTTTTGAATTAATTTAATATATAGATATATATATGCACTATATTATTAAATTCAATCCAACTTTAATCATCATAAATAATATTTATAAATAATAGTTTATCATATTTATTTATTTATATATTTAAGCATGGTAAACTTAAATTACTGCTGAGAAATTCAATTTTTTTATGCTTGCTTTAATTTGGTTTTGGAAGTACACAAATTGTTTATATGATGGAAAATTGCTTGATCATTTAAGATCTACGAAAGCAACTTCTTAAAAATAACTTATTAAAAATAGCTTTGAAAAGTCTTAATTGAATTTATTTTGTTTTTTTATACAGTGATAAAAATTTAAATTATCTAGTAAAAATAAAATCAAATTACAAATTATAAATTAATTAATATGTATTATAAAAATTAATTAAGAAGCATATATTTTATGCTTATTCTAATCCTTAATTATTAATTGAATACTGACATAAGTTTGTCAAATGAATATCAATTTAAAACTTTAAAACAATTTATTATTTTTAATTAAATAATTCAAACAAACCTTAATGAAAACAATTAAAATAACAAATAATTTATTTCAATAATACCAAATTGAAAATTATTATTTATAATTGAAATCTCTAATATTTTTTTGTAAAAAAATAATTAAATTATTTTTAAATATCTTTCATATTACATTTTCACGGCTTTATTTTAAAATCCTTTAAAATATAATATATTATATTTTATGCATTTATAGTTTCTAATAATGATAATTACAAAATTAAAAAAAAATTATTTTTTTAGTTATTTGTTTCATTAAATATTTGATAAACTTTAAAGAACTTTTAAATTATTTTTATTGAATCATTTTAGATTATGTTAAATAATATTGGTAAAATATCATGAGATTCAATACTTATCATTAAATCAACAACAACAGAACATTAGTAAGAAATTTAAATTTAGTATTGTGTATAATAATTATTGTGTTAGAGAAAATATATTAAAATTCATTATTATGTCTACTGAGTTTAAATTAAAATCTTAATAACCTCTTTGTATAATTTTATTAAAATTTAAAGAAGTCTAATTCAGTATATTATATTTCCAATTTTTAATGTAATTAATATGTTTTAATCAACAATATTTGTATTAATTAATTTTTGTATTTATAATGTTTTAAGAATTCATTGCGGATAATTGTTGGCTATATTTCCAAATAATTAAAATCTCATTTTAATAATTTTCTTAATTTTGGTATCTTGAAAATAAATGATTATTCATAATTTTTATTTTTATAAAGTTTTTCATGATATAATTTCACCAATTATAACTTAATAATTAGATTTAATTATATAAAATTTAATAAATTAAAAAAAATTAGCATGTATTATAGAAATAAATTTAATTATTTTATTTATATAATTAAATAAAAAGTCATTTATATCTCTATTATTCTAAACTAATTGTACTAAATTTTTGTAATTTGTGAAATTAGGATTTAGATTTTTTATCTGTTATCTTCGATTTAATTGGAAGGATCTCGATCAATTATACCTGCTACCAAGCAATGTAATCATCTACTAATTTTTTTCCATTGAGATTAAGTTCTGGCTCATAATCTAGCAATTCATAATAAGTGAAGGTTCATTGAAAAATGTTATTTAGATAGATCTTGAATTTAGTAGAAAAAATAGTGTGCTCGAAAGCTGCATAGAATTTTGGATTTATATCGATTCGTTAAAATTCTAATTCTTTTGTCATGTGTTTTATAGATATTGTATAAGCCATTCTAAATCTATTAGTAATTTGTGATACAAGAATCTTAGTGCTGGAATCTAAAATATTTAACTTTTGATTGGTTTTAATTCTTTCGTAGGTTAGCTCTGAATCCGTCGTCAATTTAATTTTACTTTAATTTATTTTTCTCATTATTTTTCCTGACCTAAATTAATTTGTAGAATAAATTATTTAAGTATATTAATAAATTAATTATCACCTGTATTTAATTAAAAATTTATTTTAATTTTTAATTTTCTTTTTTTAAATTATCCCTGTAATGGGAAAATTTAATAAATGATAATTAATTGAAATAATTTTAATACAACTACTTATAATCTATTCTATTTAACATTTATTACAAATAATAGCATTATCAAATAAAATAAATTTAAATATATTATAAATAATATATATTTGTATGTCTTAAATCTACAATAAAAATCTTATTTAAATTTTTCAATGATACTTAAAATATTTTTCATAATTAAAATTTATAATTGAGAAAAAAACCGTTATAAAAGTAAAGTTTTTATATTAAAATTATTTAAGGTTCATTAGTGATCAATTTTTCAATTATTTCATAATTTCTTATTGATAGAAATTGATGATAAATACAAATTTGTCTCATTTATAAAATTAATTGCATTCAATTGGTGTAAATAAGACAAGAATAGGTATAATTTATGTAATTTAAAAAATAATTTTGTTAATATTCAGCTTTAAAACTCTTGAAATATCTAAACTTTCCTTATAAAATCTTAAAAACTTTTATTTTATAAACTAATGGTTTTGATCTCGAATATAATTTCCCTCAAATTAAATTTGTGTTTCAGCTTTAATAAAAAAATAAAGTAATGCTCAGTAATTATAATTAATTTAAAATAATTTCAAAATAATTAATAAATTTATGTGAATATTTTAAGGGGATTCAATGAGAAATTGGTAATATAAACCTGTATGAGTATTATTAATTATTACACAATTTTAATAGAACTAAATATGTCTATATTTTAAATAAGTTATCAGTAATTAATAATTTTTTTATTATTATGGTAAATAACTTTAATAAAAACATATAAT
>ARYC01012431.1:0-11626 GCA_000711775.1 Oxytricha trifallax | reverse complement strand
TAGTTTAATTATGACTCTTGTTGGTGTATTGTCGGTGACACTTATCAACAGGTTGATAGTTTAATTATGACTCTTGTTGGTGAACTGTTGGTGACAATCATAGAAAGAACTTTGGTAATTATTATACTTATCTAATTTTTTTGTCTTTCAAACAACCTTACATATACATTTATTACGAGTTAATAATTTTTAATAAATAGGAAAATAATATGATTTATTTATATATCTATATTAATGTATATATATATATATAAATAAATTTTTAATACAAGATGATTTTAAAGAAAAATTGTCTATTTATATTAAATAATGACTAATATATATTAACCTTACGTATTTTTATATGAATTTATTATGTTTATATAGTTAATTTATATTTCTTAGAAGTAATTTATGTAAAAATAAAAAAAAAAAACAATTTTTTAAAAATTGCAAAAAACATAAAAAAGGCCGTTTTTGGGTGTATTTGCACTTTTTTGAAATTTTTATAATTTTTATGAATTTTCATATATAAAAGTGGTCCTATCTCAGTAACCAAAAATTTCTTAAAGCTCTAAGTAGTCAGGTTAGAATCACCGTAGTGAGATTGACCAAGTCTGAGTATTATTACGCCATAAAAATAAAAGGGAAAAAAGTGGGGACTTTTTGACTTATGGGATATCCCCAAAACCCCAATATAATATATATTTCAAAACCCACCTGTAAGCCAAAGAAAACCCACCTGTAAGCCAAAGAAAACCCACCTGTAAGCCAAAGAAAACCCACCTGTAAGCCAAAGAAAACCACCTGTAAGCCAAATAAAACCCACCTGTAAGCCAAAGAAAACCCACCTGTAAGCCAAAGAAAATCCACCTGTAAGCCAACGAAAACTCACCTGTAAGCCAACTAAAATCCACCTGTAAGCCAACGAAAACCCACCTGTAAGCCAAAGAAAACCCACCTGTAAGTCAAAGAAAACCCACCTGTAAGCCAAAGAAAACCCACCTGTAGCCAAAGAAAACCCACCTGTAAGCCAAAGAAAACCCACCTGTAAGCCAAAGAAAACCCACCTGTAAGCCAAATAAAACCCACGTGTAAGCCAAAGAAAACCCACTTGCTCTCTATAAAATAAGAATAACTATTAATAATTTATAAAAATTTTTATCATAAAAATCTATCCACGAAAATATTTTTTTTTTTTTCTTAATTAAATAATATATTACATTTTTATAACTTCATATTAGTTAATTAATCATTAATAACTATATAAAAGATATACTAGATTATCATTTTATATTTTTTTATATAAATTATATTTAATTTTAAAAATACGTAATATATTATAAATATATTTTATTCACGAATTCTTTGCGTTTTTAAAATAAATAAGACTTAAGTCTTGCATATTACAAAAACGTAATAAATGCGTGAAATATTTAGAATTTTTATCCTTATCACGATTTTGCTACGTATTTTAAACAATAAAGACTAAAGTCTATTAATTAATAAATTCGCAATAAATGCGTGAAAATTTAAGAAATTTTATCCTTATCACGATTTTGCTACGTATTTTAAACAATAAAGACTAAAGTCTATTAATTAATCAATTCGCAATAAATACGTAAAATATTTAGAATTATTATGTATATCACGATTTTGCTACGTATTTTTAACAGTAAAGACTAAAGTCTATTATATAATAAATTCGCAATAAATGCGTGAAATATTTTAAATTTTTATGTTTATCACGATTTTGCTACGTATTTTTTACAATAAAGACTAAAGTCAATTAATTAATAAATTCACAATAAATGCGTGAAAAATATATAAATTTTATGTTTATCACGATTTTGCTACGTTTATATAAAATCTAAAGACTTTAGTCTTTGTTATTTATTTAACAATTTTCTCGATTTTATTACGATTTCATAGATATAATGTATTGATTTTATGAATTCGTGATAAAATCGTGATAGTACAAAATTTTTAATAGAATACACAATTTTATATAAACAGAACAAATACGTAAAAACTATGATTATTTTCCATTTATTACGTTTTTCTTAATTATTATAACATTATCTATTTAAATAATTAAATTATTATAATATTTATAATATAAATTCAAAAATTATTAAATATATAATTTAAAATATATTATATAAAAAGATTAAATTTTCAATTAAATTTTATTTTTTAAACTACTTAATATTTCTAAGGTAAATATACAAAATGTTCCGGAAATTTCCTTTCTCTTGCATTGAAATTGTCTTCATCAAATTCTTCCTCTATTATATCTAATTCTGGTCTATAAATTTCTTTATTACATTCTTTGATAACTGAATATGATGAGGTTTTTTTCATCTCTCGGTCCTCCTAGTGTAGACTATCTAATTTGCATTATGGAATCTTCTTCATATTATTTTCATGTGAGTTGTTTACTGTTATAAATTATTTTTATTCTTATTTGCCATTTGATTTTTTTATTTTCTTGCTGATTTCATAAATCTGTTTCCCAAATACTTTTGCACAAGCTTGTTCATTTCTTTTGCTTTTTGGAATTCCACTCAGCAAACATTTTTGACATTTATAGTAGTATTAAGTTTTTCCCATTTTTTAATTTATAAATATATAATTAAATTTCTGCTTATATATTATTTTTATAATTTTAAATATTTAATTTTAAATATTTAAATATTCACTTTAAACATTAAATATTTTAATTTAATTTTAAATATTTAATTAATACTTCAAATTCGTGATAGTTATAAAATTTTATTTCACTACACGAATATGAATTGACAGACTAAATTCGTAAATGTTCACAAATTTTATCTTAAGTAACGAATTTTAATGGACCAACTAAATTCGTAAAAGATTAAAAAATTAATCTTAAGTGACGAATTTTAATGGATCACCCAAATTCGCATTAAATTAAAAATTTTATTATAAGTCACGAATTTGATTAGTCCGACCAAATTCGCATTAAATTAAAATTTTTATTATAAGTCAAGAATTTGATTAGTCCGACCAAATTCGTAATAAATTAATAATTTTAGCTTAAGTCACGAATTTTAATGGATCAATCAAATTCGTATAAATATAAAAATATTATTATAACTCACGAATTTTAATGGATCGACCAAATACGTAAAAGAATTAAAATATTATCTTAAGTCACGAATTCTAATTGACCTAACAAATTCGTAATACTACTAAATTTTAATGAAAATACACGAATTCGGAACAACATCCTTATTAATACTAATCATAGTATATAATAAAGTATTAATTATTATTGAGATGATAAATTCTTGCTATTGATAAATTTTTCTTAAAAGGTGCGTTTTTGTAAGGACCATACAAATTCGTAAACATAATATTTTTTTCTTTACTTCCACGAATTCTATTTAGAATAAAAACTAAAAAAATTAAAGCATAAAATATATTGTTTTTTAACAGTATAAATTGAAAAATAATTTTCATTTTATACTATTACATATAAAAATAATTTTTAAATTATTAATATACATTTATTAAATTTATTTTTAATATCATATTATTTATTTACTTTTATTATTTATGTATTTATTTATTACAATGTTTTATTAGGTAATTATCTGTATTTGCCTGTATTCTATTTATTATGTTTGTTTTTTAACAATATTGTGTAATGCATTATTAATTTTTATTTTTTTAGGATTAAATATAGTCCCTACTTTTTGCATGTTAACATACTATACATTATAAATATAGATAACTTATAATACTTAATATATACTATAAATAAAGTTTATTATATAAGATTAATTATGTTTAAATTTTTTAAGTCAATTAAGTTATTTAATTATCTTGATCATTAGATCCTATTATAAAAGATTATCTAAGGTATCAAGGTATGTCTAGGGGGATTAGGACCTATGTTTAAGTTGTTTGAGTTGTCAAATGCTTTATGCATATTTCTTGGATTGTTTGTAAGTTTACATTATAGAACCACCACCCATTCATTTGATCACATCATTATGAACTCCATCTCTTAATATTGAAGTAAAGTGGTCTGCTATTGACATTGGTCCTGATCTGCATGCAAAGTATATTATTCCACTGATCTCATATACAGCTTATGTTCCATCAAATAAGTCTAGTTGAATGTTGTTGTTTACTGTTATTTACACTGGTTCAGCCATCACACTATTTACTATTAAGAATTCTGGGGCTAATACTATAGTCTTTTCTCTTGTCATTGTTTGTTGATTACATTAATCACATATTAAATCTGTTTCTTAAAGTGACCCTATTACTGATTAACTAATGTCATTGTTAACTAATTCTTAAAGTTCGATACTTGCTAATTCTTCATAAACTGTAACATCATATTGACAATGAAGATGGCTACACCAGGATCTCTTATTAATTCCTACTTTGAAATGGCTTGATTATTTGAAGAAATTTTCTATATCACCAAAGTGACAAAATCTTCCACCTATCTATCTTCTTAAAGGCTGTACTGCTCTAATTTGTCTTTCACAAAGTGCATAGAAATCATTTGACGCTGGATACTGTCTGTTCTTATTGATTCTGTCTAGTTCTCTGCAACTTTGTACTAATGGTCTTAAACACTAATCTACCTAGTTTGATTTGATTTCTTAATTCTTGTTGTATATTCCAAAGTAGAATATATGCATTAGCGAGTCATGTAGGCATGAATTATTGTACCATCTGATAAAGGGGAATACTTGCTGGTTCATTGCTGCTTGGAATGGATTTGGCTATTGTACTGGATAGTTAACTAAGAATGGATTAACTTTTACTACTGGTTGAGGCTTTGGCTAAGGTTATTGAGGTGATTGTTAAATATGTTTCTACAAGTCCTTTAAAAGTTTGTTTAAGTGCTTTGCATCATCATCTGATTCGCTAGATTCTATATTAGAGTCACTTTAACTCATAACTTCATCTTCATCACTTTCTAGTGGTGTATCATCTCTTGGTCCACTATATTAACTTTCATAGTCACTCTTGTTACTCTCATATGGGCTATCATCCTTTGGGCCACTGTCATCACTGAATTCGTCCATCATAATTACATTTTCAGGTTGTTGACGTTTCTTTGATAGATTTTCAATCTTGGTTATAAGTTCAGGTTCTTTCTTTTGTTCTTCTTGTTGCTGATTCTAGTTTTGTTCTTGATCTGTCTTGAATAGTCTTTGATATCCGGATTCAATTATAATGTTAAGATCAACATCTTTAAGTCTATTGTATATGTCTTATATCTTGTCTTGATCATAACACTATATTTTTTCATCTAGTTTGGCTAATAGTTTGTCAACTACTTTATTATCTTCTAATCTCTTTTTGTGATTAATCCAGTTCTTTCCCATGTTACTGTATGTCTCAAGCATGTCCTATCTGTATAAAAATACTGATTCATTGAATCTAATAAGGTAAACATTGTTTAAAGTTGGACATCTAGATAAAGCTGTGTAGAACTGTCCTTTGCCAAATATTTAACTGCAATCTATAAAGATACCTTTGAATGTAAGTCCCTATGCCTTGTGTATTGTGCTTGCATAGGCTTCTACTGCTGCAAACTGATTTCTTTATAACTTTACATCATTACCTTCATAAAGTATTTCATCTTGATGTCTTCCTAAATATTGAATGTCTCCTGTCTTTTAATTCTTTATTTTCAAGTATTTATTGTTTGGTCCTACCTCTAGAAGGGTTGCTATCTACCCATTTGCCATGTGGAAGTGTAAATCAAAGTTTCTTGTTATCATGATCTTTCCATTAATGTGAAGTTATACTAATTACTACAAGTTTACATTCTTGGACTGATTTAGGCTTTTAATCATTCTGATATCCTCTTCGTCAATACTGTCTTTATTAATTTTCTGAACGTTTTGGCCTTCTATTCTAAAATCTTATGAATCTATCATAACTCCTTGTTATCCTATCTTTATCTGATTTACATACTTGTTATACTCTGGTACCTAGAATTTCTTACCTACTAGTACATGATATTCTGGATTTGTAAGAATTGCATTGACTAAAGGACTAGTTTCATCTACTTCTCTTTTATTAAGCTCTTCAATGTCATTGGGAAGGTATCTGTTCTCTCTGATTCTGTCAAGCATTAATTTAAAGTCTACATCTTATTTTTATCTGAAGTTTTCATTTAGAATGATCCATTCGAAGTTTTACTGGAAGATCTCACCATAACACATGCAATTCTATAAGGTCTTTTCTGATTAAGCTGTACCTTCACTTTAAGTTTGTAATAAGTCTCCACATAGTATAATATGTTTACCACCAAATATTTTTTGTCTAGGGAAGGTCTTTAGTTCTGTTATTTTGCAAGTGGCTTCTATTTTATTAAAACTAGATTCTGTTAGTAGAGATACTTCATCAATTATAAGGACTTAGATACTAGCAATAGTTTTTTGTAATTCTGATAGTGGATCTATATGTTTCATTTCCTTCATCTTTTCATGTATCTTCATCAACGAGTGGATTGTCTGTCCATTGATGTTTCCTGCTGCTATACCTGTTGATGCTGTAAGTGCTACGTTATATCCCATTACATAAGTTAAGAAAGCATGTAGAAGCTTAATCATGTGACTCTTACCATTACCAGCTCCTCCTGTGATGAATACAAGGCATTGTTTATGTTATAAGAATATCTTATCATAGATAAAGGATAGGCATCCTATTTGATCTCTACTGAGTAGGTTATTTAAGATATTGTTTTGAATGTACATGACAAGTACAGCTTCTGCTCTTGGATTGTAGTCAAAGGTCTTTTTGAAGTATTTTTCAGTTTCAGTCTTGTCAACATAGTCTTGTAAGAACTCTAATGATTAATAGTCTGTCTTTGACTTGGATTGTTTCGCATTTTATACTATTTCTTGTAAATCAAAGATTTCATTTTCCATTTCTAAATCAACTGCACATTTCTATTTTGATACATTGGCTTTTTAATCTCTAGTTAATGAATTGTCTTTAAGCAAGTCTAGTAACATCTGTTATAGTCTTAGTCTAGAAATCTTTGATACTTTCCAAAGGTTGGTTAAGGACTCTTGATCATAGTCTTCTCTCATAGGTAATAAATCATTTAACAGTAATTCTATGTACCAGCTCTTCAATTTATTGTCTCTGTGGAATTTTGTATAAGTTCTGTGAGCTATGTTCTCTAAATAAATTTTGTAGAAGTATACCTCACCATCACTTGGGAAGAGCTTGTTAGTTGATAAGATATAAGGGTCTGCTCTCTTGAAATACCATACTCCTCTGAATTATTTTGTATTACTCTCTGCTACTCTAGTTGCTGTCTTAGGTACTTTCTTCTTACCTCTTATATATCCGTATTCTCTTAAGAAATCAAACAATGTTAGTCCATCATGAATTAATGGTCTGTTATAGTAGTATTGGAGTGGTCCATTCTAATAGATGTCTTCAGTGTCTTTATCAAGCTCTGCTAATACTATATCTTTCTTTAACATCCTTATTTTGTTTCCTGGTAGTGCTACGTGGTAGTGTATGCCAGCTGGCTCTCTAATAACCATAGGTAGTCTTAATAATATCCAATAAGCTTCACATATGCTTACTACTCCTAATTTTAAGTGTTTAAGTACTTCTCTTTGTGCTGCGTTGTCATGTTGGTATACTAGTTTTCCCAACATGTTGGTTCTCTTTTTGAAACATATTTAATAATATATTGAACTGATTCTCTTTGTGTCATTCTCATTACACAACAGCTAGACTTCATAAATTTAAGTAACAATGGATTGTATGGAGCTATCCATCTATCATCTTCAGTAAGCCTTCTATAGATGAAATACTCATCTTCTATTTTGTCATTCTAGCTTAGTTATTGGGGATAGCCGTATTTACACTTTTTTCCTTGATCTTTTTAATAACACCTTCCTTCTCTGCATTCATGTGTCATAAACTTCTTTACTTATTCTGCAAGTTCATCATCATACTCTGGAATGCATGCTTATACTGAATATCCATCATCAAGTCTCTTTGTATCCTCTTCATCAAGCCATATCAATACATGCAAGTGAGGTGGTCCTCTTAGTTGAAATTCATATCTTTCAAAGCTCATAACTACTTTACCGAAGATTCCTGGGCTTTTGTCACTACCATTGATCATTTACATAGCTAATCTACTTTTTAAGTAAAAGTTTGATACTGAAGCCATTGCATCATTCCAGAAGCGTCCTTTGTGTTAAGCTTTGAGTCTTTGTAGGTATTCATCATTTTCATTGTGAGTTAAAGTAATAAAAAGATGAGGGAATCTAAATCCGTATCTTTTGTAACCCTCTTCAAGCATTGCTAGTAATTCTTAACCTTTTGCTGAATAGTAAGCTGAAGTTCCTACTTGCTAATGTGATAGTCTGTGTGTCCAGTAGTAAGCTCTTACTTCACCGCAATCTTTTTATGATAATATATCTTTAGCTGTAAGAGGTTGTTTATGTTGGTCTGGGTGTGCTGATTTTACACCTCTACTGAATGATATCATTTATTCTTTTCTTTTTCTATCAAATAGCCAAAATACGAAGTCATAATGTTCTCTGAATTCAGCTCTGCAACTTAATAGTTTCATCTTTGCATATTATGTGATAGTCATGCCTGTACTATAATAAGATGAGTTATATCCTCCCCATCCAGTAGGAAACAATGTAGGAAATAGTTTCTCTTCTAAGAACTTGTCTGCATAGTAAACTAAGTTCTTTTTTACTTCTTTCTAGTTGTCTTTACTGTATCCTTAAACTTTTCTTGTATATCTTGAAGAATATCTTCATAATTTTCTGATTCCACATATTCTTCGAATGCAGCTAGTCTTCTCAAGTCTTTTACATTAAACAAGTCATGTCCATGTTCTGAATTGGCTGAAGGTACTACATACCACTCTCCTTCAGCATCTTTATGTTCTTCTTTATTTATATCTTTTAAGTCCTTGACTTGAATGTAGAATTAATCTTAATTATAACCTCTTGCTATTCTACATTTAAATTAGTCGCTTTCTATTAAATCTTTGAGTTTATCATTTGTACTAAGCCTTTACCATAATTCATATGTACACACACCTCTTTCATACAGGTGATTTATATCCTTAAGTAATTTAAGTGCTTCATCTACTTTTGCTTTTTAACCTGCTGATATATGTTACATCCAATCATATTATAAAGCTAGTTTATGCATTCCAACGTCAGTGTTAAAAAGTTTGAAATTTGTATCTCCCTTCATCATTTGATAACCTGAGGTTGCTGTGTTCTAGATGAAAGAATATATGTATCCAAGTCTAATTAAAGCCTATTCTGCTTTGCTTTTCAGCTTTTTTAGTTATTCTGGTTGAGGCATACTATTCTCTGGAATTGTATTTTTAAGTTCATTTTTCCAACAGTAATAACTACTTTGTAAACTGTAGTACCATCTTAGTCGACTTTTTGCTTAATTTTATCTTCAAATTCATGCATATTTTACTATGTTCTAGTTCTTCCCATAATAGTCTCTAACTCTCTGTAATAGTCTTCCTTTCTTAATGAAATAAGCTAAGCTCTGCATCCACACTATGCACAAGGTGTTTCAGAGATACTCTATTCTAGTCTACTGTTTAATCTACTAAGTTATAATTGATATTTTTTGAACTTAGGAAGGTAATACAAAATGGTTTATTATCCAAGTCCTTGATAATGTTTTCTTAGATATTCTACATTCATATGCTTGCTATTTAGGATTTTTTCTTAAATATCCTTTTGTAATTAACCTAAGGTTGCGATTTTTATTTCATTAGTATCAAGTACCTTTCCTAAAACTCCTTTTGTAGTCAATAATTATATGCACTCTTCAAATTCCTTCTTCTACATGTAAAATGTATTTTGAATGAATTATCTCTCTTCAGGAGTTAAGGTTGAATTTCGGATCTGTCTAGTCCTCATATAAAATAGTGCATGTCCTAGGTTATATTGCAATTTTAACCTATTAATGAAATTCTCACTGTCTGATTCAGTTATATTTAGAATTATTTTGACTTTATTGACCATTTCTTTTTTTGCTCTTATAGTCCTTTTTAAAACATACATAATGTTCTTAGATTCATTTTTTTCATATGCATCAAGCACAGTCTTAGTTAAATAATTTTTCTTCTTGTTGAGGTCTTTAACTGATTTGTCAACAACATTAAACTTTTTTAGCAATTACTGTGAAAATTTTGCATTTTTCAACTGAATGAGTAATTCTTCGAATTTTGCTTAACCAAACAAATTATTCAATTCCAGACTAAAGGAATACTAAGCAAGTGCTTAACAAAACTTCATTTGATCTTATTGTTCAACAATATTTAGAAAGTCTGAATTGATACTTTCAAGGTCAATATTATCTTAACTGGGTATTATTTAGTCATAATTTTCGGGCAGCATCTACCCTTAATTAGGCTAAATGGGGTTTGCTAAAAACAGTTCTGTTTGGTTAACGTGAACTGAGTTTAGATCTTGACTTTTTCCTTCCATTCTTATTAAAATTTTTTAAATTAAATATTATAATAATTATTATAAAAATTGCAGCTCATTCAAAATTAAAATTTAAATATTCAAAATTTATTATTTATTTTTTTTATTATTTTATTTTTTTACAAATACGTGATAATGTAAATATTCTTATAATTATTACGAATTTACAAAAATATTCCATTATCACATACTTTTAAATGATTGGCAAATTGTAAGCATATACATGAAGATCCAAAAACGTGCTAATGTTAATATTTTCATGATTAATACGAATTTACCACGAATTAAATAATTTGGGAAATTTCATTATAGTTCTATGAAATACCTAAGTTATAGACATGTACATGAGTTAATAAAAACGTGATAAAGTGATTATTTTGTTGACTATTACGAATTTACCACGAATTTTCATAATTTGGGAATTTTCATTATACTTCTATCAAATAACCAAGTTATAGACATGTACATGAGTTGACAAAAACGTGATAATGTTAATATTTTTATATTTATTACGAATTTACCACGAATTTTCATAATATGGCAATTTTCGCTATACTTCTATGAAGTAGTCAAGTTATAGACATGTACATGAGTTGACAAAAACGTGATAATGTTAATATTTTCATATTAATTACGAATTTACCACGAATTTTCATAATTTGGGAATTTTCGCTATACTTGTATGAAGTAGTCAAGTTATAGACATGTATATGAGTTTGACAAAAACGGTGATAATGTTATATTTTTATTATTAAATACCGAAATTTATCACGATATTTTCATAATTTGGGAATTTTCGCTATACTTGTATGAAGTAGTCAAGTTATAGACATGTATATGAGTTGACAAAAACGTGATAATGTTAATATTTTCATATTTATTACGAATTTACCACGAATTTTCATAATTTGGGAAATTTCATTATACTTCTATGAAACACCCAAGTTATAGACATGTATATGAGTTGACAAAAACGTGATAATGTTAATATTTTCATATTTATTACGAATTTACCACGAATTTTCATAATTTGGGAATTTTCATTATACTTCTATGAAACACCCAAGTTATAGACATGTACATGAGTTGACAAAAACGTGATAATGTAAATATTTTTATATTTATTACGAATT
>ARYC01012429.1:0-11212 GCA_000711775.1 Oxytricha trifallax | reverse complement strand
GGCATGATAGACAGTTGGTGCCCACACGTCTTTCTCTCCCTTGTCTTAAACGTATCTCTCAACCTTCTTTTTCACTTCCAAAATCACTTTATTTGGGAGGTTTGATAGCAAACTTATTGCTTCTTGTTTCCATCTGCAGCCAGTATTCTGGTCAAAGTAGTGACTGATGTCTTTATTTAATAATAATGATTTATGAGAATCATAAGAAAGAATAATTTAATTTATTTGCAATAACGAAGTAAAATAAAACTAATATTTATACTGATATCTTTATCAACTGGTTGTTGAATGTTGCACTTGAATATACTGCCACCTTCAGTACCTACTATAAAAGTACTGTCTTCCTGACCACCTGCTCCAGTACCATAGCCTATCTTAGCGAAACTTGTACCTCCAACTGTTCCCATCTCGCCATCCTTCTTCCTAGCTAATAAGTGACCCTTAGCTAAAATTAAATTAGTTACAGAGTTTATCTTAATAATTTATATTGTTAAAATCATATGGTATATACTTTTTATAAATTTAATAATTAGCTGGGTATCTGAGCTTGTCTTATAACCGCCACACTAAAATTTTAGCATCAGTTGAAACGGACATTAGTGAGTATGAGACAGCTAGAGATGTCAAAGATTCATACTTCACCCATATTAGTTTTGTGATTGCTTCTCTGTGATTAACTTTTATTTTGAAATATATTTGAAAATGCTAATGGTTTTTAAAGGTCTGTGATAGTATTCGTCAATAGCTGAGCTTGAGATTTGAGATTCCTCGCTATCAATATTCCAAAGGTAAATTTCTCCGTTTATGGTACCTCCAGCCAGTATCAGTGGGTCATTAGGGTGGAACTCAATTGTATATTATATTCCATAAATGAGTATTAATTTTACATTGTAATATTGATTCAATTGTGGTGAGGCAATTGCTGACATCTAGAGTGCGATTAGGCTTCTTAGCATCGAATTCTCTTCTGAAGATACCCCAGGTGCTCACTGCGCTTTGATGCTCGCACCAGGTCACGTGGTTGGTCTTTCCGTAGGCTACTGCGAGAGTAGAGCCGTTGCAACTCCAAGCCACGCTTACCACCTGATAGTGATCACTTTATGACGATTAAGTCCCTTTAAAGTAATCATAATAATTTGGAATATTAATTAGACAACTTGGTGACTATTTAAGACTAATTCTTAGAATTTAATTAAATTAAGGTTTACTCTGACCTGCTCCTTGGTTTCCAGTTTCCCAATCATCTTCAAATTCGTTCCCTCCTTCATTTCATTATAAACTAACTAGAATATTATTGATTTATTATGATGTTTGAAACTATAACATAGCAAAACACTTAAATATTTTTAATGATAATTTGCAGCTTGTTTGACCTAGTTAATAGCCTTCTACACAGCTTTATTAGCCTCCTTGAAGTCGTAGTTAGTCTGCATTTTCTGCCACATCTCGATCTCTCCGCGCTCCTCCTCCCAGAACACCTCGTAATTATCGAAAGTGCGAGCGTTGAAGTTGGAATCTAACACTTGAGATAGTTTTGGATAGATTGACTGGAGCCATTTTGCAAGTGCATTTTCATCGTATGATGGGGCTGCAGACAGCTAAATATTATTCAAGTGTATAATTAAATAAAGAGAGGGATAAATATATCAAATTTATTTAAAAAAAACCATTGAGAAATTATACCCAAGCTACTAAATTTTAAGAATAAGATAAGGATAATATAAATGATGCGACAATATTCTAATTCACATTTCAAGCTGTATAAGAGTTATAAGAATAAGTTTATCTTTGTGCCTATCTCTATGCTTTCTCTTCTTCATCGTAGTACTATTCATCTTCATCGTTTGCATCATCCCCTACTCCAGTTGATGCCATCACTTTATCTGTTTGTATCTATAAAATTAAAAGTTAATATAACTCTATTCTATATAATTAGGAACTTATTTGCATATAATTTTCACTCTTAGTTATCATTAGCAAATGACACAAGAGTATAAATAATCCTAGTGCATGACTATTCTTTCGATGTGTAGAAATAAGAGATTATTAAAAGCAATTCAAAAATATACATCGATAAGAGTGGGAGGGAAAATATCGATAACTTACTGAAACTCCAGTTTTCTTAGATCTTGTGTTGGTCTCTGCATCTGCGAAAAGTTAATCGTCAGTGTTCATTTCCGCGTCTTTCTGTTTTCTCGAACCAAAATTTGAGTTCTAGCCGTCTTCTTCATGGGGCTTCACAGAGGCATAGGAGATAAACACTTCGTCTGAGAAAGTGGCTGGGTCTAGATCCATTTTATTTAAATTATTAATTGATTATTTAAATAATACAAATTTAAATTATTCACAGAGAAGATTAAACGAGAGACTTTAAACTATTGTGAAATTAATTAACAATTTAAGACAGTTTAAGTGAAATTGAGAAAACAGCATTGAATTTATGTTAAAGGTTTTTTAAAAAATATTACTATGAATACAAATTTCTTCCTGAGATCACCTCTTATGAGCTTAAGGGGTAATTTATTCCAGTAATCACTTCTTTTGAGCGATGAGGTAGTGCCTTCTGGTATTTGGGTTTTTTGGATTCTTCGTCCATTTCACTTCAATGTTTCTGTTCAAATCTTCATACTTATCTTGGTTCCTAATTTATCTCGGGGGGAGGAAGTTTCCTGCACTGGTTTATGATAAAAGAAAATTTTTTAGGGAAGTTTCCTGCACTTTTTTTAATTTTAATTTTTTATTAAATTAATTATATTAATAACTATTAACCCACTTTCTGGACATATTTCATTGTTATAATTATACTTAATTTATAAATCATTTAGTCAATTACTCTATTAGCATGAATTTTAAGCACCATCGAAGCACTATCTCTTTTATAAAAAAAACCAGTAATCTTAGAACTTTTAGATATTTATGCTGGAATAGATCGACTATATATAATTTTTAAATATTTGAGGTGTCTAATGTTTTCATTTTTTTATTTGTTAACTATCTCCAGGAACTACTCTTCCTATCATACTCAAAATCCTCTTAATATTTAATAAGTCCTTAAACTATAAAATTACTTGAATTTAAGTAAAATTTATTGTATTTTACATTAATAAAAAAGTGCAGGGAACTTCCTCGAGTGCAAAAAACTTCCTCCCCCCTTTATCTCTATGCACTGCTTAGGGTTTACTATTTTTAAGCTTCCAACTCTTATTGCTAAACGAATAAGTTCTAAATGTCCCTGTTAGTACCATTTTACAAGAAAATTCCAATATCGGATCTATCCAAAGTTGCTACAAGCGAAGCGCTGTTAGCAATGTTTTGCTCTTGATGATTGATATATGACATTTATTATTATTAATAAAATCTTAAAATTTCGTTTATATAGTAAAACTGACCAATTCTGGAAGGAATAAACACTTTTTAACAAAGGTAACATAAGAATCTTAACTAATTAATTCAATTTTTTTTTTTAAATATTTCATCATGAATTAATTTTTAATTATTTTCGTTCTTAGTTTTACTTGGAATGTATTTTATTCGAAATTGGTTCATTATGATGTATTTAGCTTAAAAAATTGAATTAATTAGTTAAGATTCTTATGTTACCTTTGTTAAAAAGTGTTTATTCCTTCCAGAATTGGTCAGTTTTACTATATAAACGAAATTTTAAGATTTTATTAATAATAATAAATGTCATATATCAATCATCAAGAGCAAAACATTGCTAACAGCGCTTCGCTTGTAGCAACTTTGGATAGATCCGATATTGGAATTTTCTTGTAAAATGGTACTAACAGGGACATTTAGAACTTATTCGTTTAGCAATAAGAGTTGGAAGCTTAAAAATAGTAAACCCTAAGCAGTGCATAGAGATAAAGGGGGGAGGAAGTTTTTTGCACTCGAGGAAGTTCCCTGCACTTTTTTTTATTAATGTAAAATACAATAAATTTTACTTAAATTCAAGTAATTTTATAGTTTAAGGACTTATTAAATATTAAGAGGATTTTTAGTATGATAGGAAGAGTTTTTCCTTGAGTTAGTTAACAAATAATAAACTGAAAACAATTGGACACCTTAAATATTTAAGAATTATATATAGTCGATTTATTCCGGCCTAAATATCTAAAAGTTCTAAGATTACTGGTTTTTTTTATAAAAGAGATAGTGCTTCGATGGTGCTTAAAATTCATGCTAATAGAGTAATTGACTAAATGATTTATAAATTAAGTATAATTATAACAATGAAATATGTCCAGAAAGTGGGTTAATAGTTATTAATATAATTAATTTAATAAAAAATTAAAATTAAAAAAAGTGCAGGAAACTTCCCTAAAAAATTTTCTTTTATCATAAACCAGTGCAGGAAACTTCCTCCCCCCGAGATAAATTAGGAACCAAGATAAGTATGAAGATTTGAACAGAAACATTGAAGTGAAATGGACGAAGAATCCAAAAAACCCAAATACCAGAAGGCACTACCTCATCGCTCAAAAGAAGTGATTACTGGAATAAATTACCCCTTAAGCTCATAAGAGGTGATCTCAGGAAGAAATTTGTATTCATAGTAATATTTTTTAAAAAACCTTTAACATAAATTCAATGCTGTTTTCTCAATTTCACTTAAACTGTCTTAAATTGTTAATTAATTTCACAATAGTTTAAAGTCTCTCGTTTAATCTTCTCTGTGAATAATTTAAATTTGTATTATTTAAATAATCAATTAATAATTTAAATAAAATGGATCTAGACCCAGCCACTTTCTCAGACGAAGTGTTTATCTCCTATGCCTCTGTGAAGCCCCATGAAGAAGACGGCTAGAACTCAAATTTTGGTTCGAGAAAACAGAAAGACGCGGAAATGAACACTGACGATTAACTTTTCGCAGATGCAGAGACCAACACAAGATCTAAGAAAACTGGAGTTTCAGTAAGTTATCGATATTTTCCCTCCCACTCTTATCGATGTATATTTTTGAATTGCTTTTAATAATCTCTTATTTCTACACATCGAAAGAATAGTCATGCACTAGGATTATTTATACTCTTGTGTCATTTGCTAATGATAACTAAGAGTGAAAATTATATGCAAATAAGTTCCTAATTATATAGAATAGAGTTATATTAACTTTTAATTTTATAGATACAAACAGATAAAGTGATGGCATCAACTGGAGTAGGGGATGATGCAAACGATGAAGATGAATAGTACTACGATGAAGAAGAGAAAGCATAGAGATAGGCACAAAGATAAACTTATTCTTATAACTCTTATACAGCTTGAAATGTGAATTAGAATATTGTCGCATCATTTATATTATCCTTATCTTATTCTTAAAATTTAGTAGCTTGGGTATAATTTCTCAATGGTTTTTTTTAAATAAATTTGATATATTTATCCCTCTCTTTATTTAATTATACACTTGAATAATATTTAGCTGTCTGCAGCCCCATCATACGATGAAAATGCACTTGCAAAATGGCTCCAGTCAATCTATCCAAAACTATCTCAAGTGTTAGATTCCAACTTCAACGCTCGCACTTTCGATAATTACGAGGTGTTCTGGGAGGAGGAGCGCGGAGAGATCGAGATGTGGCAGAAAATGCAGACTAACTACGACTTCAAGGAGGCTAATAAAGCTGTGTAGAAGGCTATTAACTAGGTCAAACAAGCTGCAAATTATCATTAAAAATATTTAAGTGTTTTGCTATGTTATAGTTTCAAACATCATAATAAATCAATAATATTCTAGTTAGTTTATAATGAAATGAAGGAGGGAACGAATTTGAAGATGATTGGGAAACTGGAAACCAAGGAGCAGGTTAGAGTAAACCTTAATTTAAATTAAATTCTAAGAATTATTCTTAAATAGTCACCAAGTTGTCTAATTAATATTCCAAATTATTATGATTACTTTAAAGGGACTTAATCGTCATAAAGTGATCACTATCAGGTGGTAAGCGTGGCTTGGAGTTGCAACGGCTCTACTCTGGCAGTAGCCTACGGAAAGACCAACCACGTGACCTGGTGTGAGCATCAAAGCGCAGTGAGCACCTGGGGTATCTTCAGAAGAGAATTCGATGCTAAGAAGCCTAATCGTACTCTAGATGTCAGCAATTGCCTCACCACAATTGAATCACTATTATATAAAGTTAATGAATAAAATTAATATTTATAAAGCTACTAAAATTGTATATAATATACAATTGAGTTCCACCCTAATGACCCATTGATATTGGCTGGAGGTACCATAAACGGAGAAATTTACCTTTGGAATATTGATAGCGAGGAATCTCAAATCTCAAGCTCAGCTATTGACGAATACTATCACAGACCTTTAAAAACCATTTCATAGTAGCATTTTCAAATATATTTCAAAATAAAAGTTAATCACAGAGAAGCAATCACAAAACTAATATGGGTGAAGTATGAATCTTTGACATCTCTAGCTGTCTCATACTCACTGATGTCCGTTTCAACTGATGCTAAAATTTTAGTGTGGCGGTTATAAGACAAGCTCAGATATCCAGCTAATTATTAAATTTATAAAAAGTATATACTATATGATTTTAACAATATAAATTATTAAGATAAACTCTGTAACTAATTTAATTTTAGCTAAGGGTCACTTATTAGCTAGGAAGAAGGATGGCGAGATGGGAACAGTTGGAGGTACAAGTTTCGCTAAGATAGGCTATGGTACTGGAGCAGGTGGTCAGGAAGACAGTACTTTTATAGTAGGTACTGAAGGTGGCAGTATATTCAAGTGCAACATTCAACAACCAGTTGATAAAGATATCAGTATAAATATTAGTTTTATTTTACTTCGTTATTGCAAATAAATTAAATTATTCTTTCTTATGATTCTCATAAATCATTATTATTAAATAAAGACATCAGTCACTACTTTGACCAGAATACTGGCTGCAGATGGAAACAAGAAGCAATAAGTTTGCTATCAAACCTCCCAAATAAAGTGATTTTGGAAGTGAAAAAGAAGGTTGAGAGATACGTTTAAGACAAGGGAGAGAAAGACGTGTGGGCACCAACTGTCTATCATGCCAAGCCAGACATAAAAATGCTTTTCTCAGTCCCTTTCAATTCAAATTACGAGAGGCATCTAGGACCAGTGACTGCTATCTCTGCATCTCCCTTCGTTAAACGTTTGTTCTTAACTTCATCTACTGATGGGTAACTTCGTCTTTACGATACACTCTCAAACAGACCAGTGGCCATGTTTGAACCAGGTGGATATGGAGCTTGCGAGTATTTACTGTCTGTGGAATTTTCGCCATTTAGACCTGCTGTCTTTGCTGCAGTTGGTAATTCTGGAAATGTATATATCTATGACTTAGTCCAATCTAAATCTGCCCCATCCTACATCCTCAAAAATCAAGATGTTTCTATTACTTCATTAAAGACCTTATTTTTTTCATTTGAGATGAAGGAGTATCACACTCTTTGAGAGTATCGCAATCGGTATGTTTCAACCCCAGACAGAGAGACTTCCTTGCAGTGGGCTACCACGATGGTTTCGCGAGAATCTACAGACTGAATTATCAGCTTGCTAATATTCAAAAGAACGAGCTAAAAGTTTTGCAAAGTTTCTTAGAAGAGAAGGGGTCTGAATGAGTTTATAATGAATAAATTGTAGTTTATAAAAAAATACACTTAATAACTATGATTTTATTAATAATATTTTTAAAAAAAGGAGTTTTATATACTTGTAAACTAACAAAAGTCTAACTTTAAAAATATTCGTAAATATTCAAAGTTGAATGAAAAAAAATATCTGATAAAAGGCATAAAATGTTAAAATAGAATTTAAATTGAGTAAATTTATTTAATTGTTATTTTATATGCTTCAATTATAGTGATGTTTAAAAGAATTTTATAAAAAAATTCTCTTTATTTTAATTACTAAATAAATAATTTAGTTTATTTATAAAAATATTTCGTTATCCAAAATTAAGTTATATTTTGATCAACATTTGATAATTTATGATTCTTAACTATATAATTTTAGTTTTTAAAATATAATTTATTATCAATAAACCAAATTGTATTTATAAAATAAAATATAATGTTAAGAACTCTCTTTTTATATTTTGTTTATTATAACTTAATATGTTTTTTTATTTAGACATGTCAAATATCTAAGTAAACTTTACATTTTAAAAATAAGATTATTAAATTTACTATTTAAAAACTAATTTCTTGATAAAAATATTAATTGTTATTAAGTTTTTATATTTTATGATTAAATTACTTCATATCTTCATATTCCTTAATAAGTATGCAATTTAAGTCATACATTGTCTTCCACTTATAGTAGGATACTAAACTGTTACAATAATAACTATTATTCTTACTAATTTATGCAAAACTTTGATTACATTAATATTTTTAATAAATTTATTGCCTCAAATATTAGTATTTTAAACATATTTTTAAGATAATAATCTGATTTCTTATTAGAAAAAAAATAATCATGAATACTATATATATATGGAATAGTTTATAATTTACCTTATACAAAATAATTGATCTATTCATTTATATATTAATAATGATTGAACTTTAATAAAGGTTAGATTTTTATATGTACATTATAAACATTTACATATAAAGTGGCACTATAAAAAAGTACAAATTAAGGCTTAATGAAATTATATTATAATATATCTTGTTGATAAAGCATAATAAAATAATTTGATAAGTATACTCATTTGCTGATTAGATTTCTCTTGGTTGCAGGTTAATTATTTTACACATTGAAATGTCAGGGTCATTTATATAAATAAGTATTTATACATTTTTAATATTAATTTAAAGGAAAATCATATTAAACTTTAAAATTATTCTTAGACTGTATTTTTATAGATTACAAACAGTTACTTAATTTATCATTAAGCTTTCTATTTTAGCATCTAAAACTTAATCTTATTGGATTTAGCATTTAATTTTTAACATTTTAAATTAAAAAAAATAAAGTAAACCTCGTTAATTATTTTAATTATGAATTTAAGGATCTCATTATTATTTTATAAAATTTAAGATTTTATTTAAGTTAAAAGTTTTGAACTAAGAATTTAATAATTTAAACTATTATACAAATGAGTAATTATGTAAATATTTTATTGAAATTTGAGTCAATTATAATTAAAATGTGAATTAATTGTCATAAACTCCATATATATCAACCAAAATTTAACAAATTACTTTATATTTATTTTTATATAAAAGCGAATCTGTAATGTTTCCTCAAAATCTAGTGATTGTATTGAAAGCCAAAGCTATTTGTCTTAGTCTTATAGTTATTATTTCTAATATTTATCGTTTTATGGAAATTATAATTAACTATTTTTCTTTAAACTTATCTATTTCGGGAAACTTAAAATAATTAATTTGAAATTCCAAAAGATTAGATGAATTATTCAGCATTTTGTAGTCGTCATTTTTTTAAGTAGTAGATAAATTTACTAAGTTCAATTATATTTATATGTTTACTTATGTCTTACTTAGTTTTCTTAATACCTCATTCTAAGTTTATAAAATTAGTAATTAAGAATTTCACATTTTTTATAAATTAAATTTCTATGTTATACTATTAGTATACTCAAAGGTTTGGGGTTGAAATGATAAATTTTTTCTGGTAGTTTAGATATCCATTTTTAATCAAATTTAAAAATTAAATAAAATATATATGTTAACTGAATATTTAAGGAATAAAAAAATCTTTAAAAATATTCTTGCTGCTTTGTATCAACACGTTTAAATTCTCGACTACTTGGTTTTGCTTCAATGTGATTATTTTACTATGCTATTGACTATTAATGTAAAACTACTATTTCATATTAGGACTCAAACTTCTATTCTTTAAAGATTTATCATAGTCAACTGTGAATTTAATTAAATTTATTTAAATTAATTACATAGTTTAATAAATAAAAATTGTAATTTTCTCAGATTTAGTTCATTTATTGTGCTTTTGCCAAAAGATGATAAATTTAATATAAATTAATGAAAAAATGGCGTCTCTGAAAAAACTGATTTACCTTCAGAAATCTAATCTTTAAAAATTATAAGCAATTATATTGTATAAAATGGGAAACATAAAATTAATGATTAAATCTTTGATATTGTATATTCAATTTTGAGATATTCTGCTTTTACTTCGGTCTTGAGTGTTCTGAATCATTTTTATTTAATGACTCTATCGCAATTAGTGATTAATTTTACGAGGACATTCTAAATAATTTGATTTATCACTGTTTTCAGGGATTTCAAGCTTTTTTGCCTAGTTTAAAGATTCGACTCCAAAAAGTGTGGATTCCTTTAAGTTGTTTTATTGTTCAATATTTTAATGATATTATTTACCTTATAATAATTCATTAAAAACTAAAGATATAAATATTACGAAAGTATAATTAATTTAATGAATCAAGAAATTTTAATTAAATGAGATTTTTATCTTGATAAAACCATATAATTCTCTAGTGGAGAGTTAATAATAAATGAACGTTTTTAAGAACTGAAATTTCAAATTAAAACGAATTATTAGAGACATTTTTTTAAAAGAATTTGATCTGATTTTAAAGATATTTATATCATTTATAAAGACGAAAATAATCAAATCAAGATGATACAATAAAAATAAATTAATTTTTTTAGGGAGATATTTTTTATTTGATATAAATACTTATTTAATTAATATTAGAATCAGAAATTTCTTAAATTACAGAGCCTTTGAAATGAATTCCCTAATTTTTTACATAAAATTTTTATTTTTTTAAGCAAAATTAGCATAAAATATAGTTTATTTATCCATTTATAATTTTTTAAAAAATCATTATTAAGTTATGTTATTATAAAAATTAATATTTAAAATTCTCTTACTTCTTATAAAACTATACAACTTAACCCAAAAAACCTCTCCTTTTTATTAGAAAAGAAAAAACTTATACCTTCAATAAATTAGATATATTGACAAATCAATCACTTATTAATAGAGCCGTCTGTAATAAATTTAAAATTTTCATCTTAAAAAAAGGATATTTTTAATATTTTCCTAAAATATTTAAAGGCAAAATATCTGATATACAAATTAAAGCTTAGTTCCTTACTTTTAAAACTAAATTAAATCAAATTACTAAATTTTATAATATTTAGATTTAATCTTTTAAATTTAATTTAAAAATAGTAAAATCACATTTTGGAA
>ARYC01012428.1:0-16398 GCA_000711775.1 Oxytricha trifallax | reverse complement strand
TATTCAAAACCCCAAAACCCCTGAAGTTGTTTGATTGAGTTTTTGATTGATGAAAGTAGACTATTAACGCATGCTTTATTAGGGTTTTAATAGGGTTTATATAGAGGTTAATGGTTTAAATATCAGTAATTTAAGTGAGCATATGCGAGGTTTGGGATCAGTTTATGACAGTGAATATATAGATTAATTGTTTAAGTTGCGTTATGGATGTAATGATTATAGTGATCAACTCAGACCTATTCTAAATTACACATCTATTGCAAGACTGCTCCATAAATCTCCTGCTACTGTTAGGTCACACTGTCTATAAGCATTGAAATTAAAGAGATAGCATCTTAATGCTAAGCCTAAAAGACCTTTAAAATTCTAGTAGCATCATATTGACTATCTTATTGATGATAAGACTCTTAAATACTGGGCTCATTTCTCTCTAGCCTAGAGGGCTGTGATGTTTCATAGCCAATTTCCTGAGTTTCACATATCTGCTTAATCGATAGCTAACATATATAAAAAGAAGGAATATCTTACAAGACAGTCAATCGCATTAAGAGAGTGATTGACTTTAATGTTCCATTTTATAAGACTAATTTAAATTATATATTCGATTAAATGCAGAGGTCTTAAGAGCATAATATTAAGTTCATACACGCTGATGAAGCTGTATTTACATTCAATACATTTATATCAAGGTCTTGGTACAAGAGGTATAGTAATATAGAAGTTTATGACAAAAAAGTTAAGGTGTAAACTCATGCTATACTTTGTGGAATAAGTGAAGATAGTGGGCTAGAGACTTATGTTATTCACCCTCGTTCTTTAAAGACTGAATTATATATTAAGTTCTTGCAATAACTCAAAGATAAGTACGCTGACTAAGAGATTATTCTATTCGTTGATAACTTGTCAGTTCATAAAACTAAAGACTCAAGGAAAGAATATGATAGGCTAAACATAACACCTGTATTTAATGTTCCTTACAGCCCTTAGTTTAATGGAATTGAATTATATTAGTGGTTATTGAAAGGTCATTATAAGAAATTGCTGCTCTACCATCTGATGCATGATTTAAAGATAGATACAGTCGATTTTATTAAGAGTGCTAAAAGAGTCAGTGATGATAAAGCAAAAGTATGCGCAAGAGAAGGGAGATTTTTTGTTTATTAATAAGTATTAGATTTAAACGAATGAATAAGTTCACATATTGAATTTGCCCGTAAAGGGATTTTGCTTCTCTTTCTTTTCTTCCACTTAAGGCTTGCTTGGGCCCATGTTTCTTCTCTAAGTGCCAGCCCCTGCATCTATGTTCATCTCGTCTGGCTTTTAAAAATCTTTGAAGAGTCTTTTACTCAATTCATGCTTTACTTGAGACTTTCTATCTCTGTTTAATTTGCTGCACTCTTTCAATCAAATATATAGCAGTACCAGGTTTTTCTATAAAGTTAGAAGTCTATGCTTACTTGAGATGAATGGATGCTTCTGCAGTTTCTACAGCCATGAGTCACTGATTTTTATTCCCTGCTTCTCTTTCTATTCAGGAGAGATGCTGTAGCGTTTCTTATGAGCTCTTAAATTACTTCACTTAAGTACTCTGGTTTAAGAGTTCCAAGAACTCCAAAGAAGAAGTTTCTCTCTGGTAACTTATTTGAGAGTTGTAACTTTGCTGGTAGGTACAGAGCAACATCTGGATCACTCATCGCATCATCATAGAGATTTGTCACTGAGATTTCAGGGTAGTTAGGTATCCAATCATCTTTATTTCATTGGTCTTAAAAGCTTTTTTCTCTTCACTTAGTAAGGCTTTTAAGAATGATATTTTTTTTCCTTCCTGAGTTGGCAAGAACTTTCCAACTATGGTTAATATATTAGTATTTGATAAAAGCTTACCTTGCTATACCAAATATCTATAGAGGTCCTCCTTACTTCGAAAATTTCCTATCAATTCTTGAGATTGTATTCTCTTCATTGCATCATTCATAGACTCCATCTTGCTTCCACTTTCTATAAATGTTTATGAAATTTAAAATTATGGATATCCATTCTAAACTTACTAAAATTTTACTACTAAATAGAGAGATCCAACTGAAAGGTCAACCTGAATAAGATAGTAAGAGAAAGATGGAAGAACTTTCTCCAAGTTTCAAAGTTTGACTTCCATTTTTATCAAATTTTCTCCATTAAACTGCTCCTACTAATAATTAATTTAATTAGGTGGTGCTCCTAATTTATTTAAAACTTAATTAGGTGGTTATATCAAAGTTCAAAACCGTATTAGGAGGTACATTAAAAAATTAAATTTTAAAACCTCCCCTCCTAAATTTACAAGAACAGCTTTAGGAGCACCACCTAACTTCACAAAACACATTTAGGTGCATTTATATGAATAAAATGGATGAATTAGTTTATAAATTATCACTAAATCTAAGAAATATAAAACTAATGTCTCGTACTCTGCTCTCATTAAACCTCTCTAAACCTTTGAGAATATGCTCTTACTCTTGTATAAATGTAGAATTTAAATAGCTTGTATAATTATTAATAGTATTTATAAAATGAGCGGTAACTTACTTAGAAAAGCGGCATTGCTTGGCATTAGCCAGCAAAAACTTTCTTTCATGAATCAAAAGAAAATTGATACTTGCGATGCCTCTACCTAGTACGAACCTGAAATTTTCTAACTTTAGGTATCAAACTTTGAATAGCAATTCAGTTGTTAAATAGAAATGCAGAGCTAAGAAATTTAATGCGAAAGTCCAATGAAAATGGTTGAAGAGGAGGAAGAGAAAAAAGAAATAAAAGCATTACATTTATGTGAAGAGTGTGAGAAGAACTTCACTTATAAATCTGCTCTTAAGCGTCATATCTTAGAGCAGCACTCTAACAAGCCCAAGCTCTATCTTAAGCATGATAAGATAGATGGAAAATATTTCTGCCCTTACTGCAATAAGTAATATAATCATTCAAGGGATCTAAAAGTTCATCTATAAAACCATCATGGCAAGAAGTTTGAAGTAATAGATCCAGAGACTGGTGAGGTATTCCTTTAAAAAAGAAAGCCAAGAGACCCTTTAGAAACTTTGGAACAAAGAGTAAAGAAAGAAAATAAACTTATTAAAGCAGTAAGAAACCTCCCAGCCTCAGAGATAGTAAAAATCACTCTTATGATGCATGCACTTAAACTTCCAATATTGAATATAATTGACCTTAAAGAGTGTAAAGAAAGTTATCTTATCCTTGAGGATAAACTAGAAGAAGAAAGTCATAACAGATAAGTAGTTCGCATACAAGATATATCCGTTCAACTACTTCAAATGCGATGACAAGTATCAAATGGAATTCGTAAATGAATACCAAGCACTTACGAAGTCAAGAGATAGTTAGTGCAGATTTATAATAATGCTCGATGCTATTCAGCTTGCTCAAGATCATGTAGCTTTTCGTCTTCCTCTATACTATATGACATTAAGAGACTACATTTAAGATTAAAGGATACTAAAGTAGTTACTTCTTATTCTTACAAATGTTTGCAAAGGCATTGAGGAGCTGCACACTCTTGGATATGTTCATAGAGATTTGAAGCCTGATAATATAATCCTTGACTTTTGACCTCTCAGAGTAGTAATAATAGATTTCAATAGATCATAGAGAGTTGAAGCTTCAGGAATTGGCAACGTGTATGGTACTCCTGGATACTTTCCAGAAAGAGAGGACTGGAGAGATGGTGATATTAAGTGGGATATATGGTCTCTAGCAGCAATAATTTGTGAATGCGATATGGCAAGAAATGATTACTATAGTGCAAAAGAGAGAAAGATTCAAAACAGAGAATACAGCAATATCTAGACTAGAATAAGATAAAAGGTAGAATGAAAGACATGGCTGAGTAGATAATTATTAAGCCTAATCACAGAGCTGACCATACAATATACTAAATTATAAGTTGGATAGGAGAGATAAAGTTTAGAAAGCTGCCTCATGATGCCAAAGTACTGTTTGAGTGAATAATGAAAATAAAATACTTGCATTAAACACTAATTTATATTACATTATAACCCTAAACCCCTACATAAACCCTATTAAAACCCTAATAAAGCATGCGTTAATAGTCTACTTTCATCAATCAAAAACTCAATCAAACAACTTCAGGGGTTTTGGGGTTTTGATTGTTTTACGTATTTTAAATGATTACAATTGAAAATTTGACTCATTAATTCAATCATTTGCTCAATAATGGAATTTTATTATACAAATTTCTGTAATTAAAAAATAAATTGGAATAAAAAAATCAACTACTAGAGTTCAGCATTTTTTATCTTGGCTTCTTTCTAATATAAAATTTCTATTTTTTTATTTATTTTTAAACAAATTATATATCTAATGACATTTAAATATTGCATCTCAGTCTTGTATAGTCAAGAACTATCACAGTTTCATGTTTTAATTTGGCATTTTATTCCATTTCCAAGTTATCAGTCCATAAAAAGTATCTCATGCTATTCAGGAAATTGATTATCTAGATGTATATTACACAATATATGCAGCTTCGTTTCCTTGATTGAGTAGATTCTCTATATTTTAATTACTACAGTAGGTACTATTAAGTTTAATGAATAAACTCACTATATTTTAAATGTAAATTTTATAAAGGGAAATGATTAAAGTTTCTTAATATAATGTCTATATATAATTAATATCAAGTTAATTATGAAATTAATGACCTCAATAAAAAATAAAAAATATAAAAATATAAAAATCAAAATAAATAATGAATACTCTATAACTACTAGGACAAATTAGTCTTAAAGTCATAATAGAAAATGGGAAATTCAGAAATAAAATATATACTATTCGACATAAACCATTATAAATTGTACAATTGTAATAAATTTAAGGAGTTTACTTTATAAGTCATCATTAACAATATTTGTTATTAAATAATCAGCTATCTCGATTAAATTATAAAATAAAACTCCAAAACCCTATGTAAAAAAGGAGACAAAAGGTAACATTGAATCTTTAATAATCAATAAAGAGCACAATTAATGATAGATGTTTATTACAATTTGAATAAGTTACAATTAAACACTAACAATTAATATTGAAAATAGATACTCTCAATCTAAGTGAAACTAACTAACTCTGCTATATCAATGAACGATATTGAATCAGAACATTAAGCCTCACAAATCTAAATGGTGACCTCCCTTAGACAGTAACTAATCCAGGATGATAATAATAAAAAAATACATGACTAGTAATAATGGCTTTCAGTAGTGACAACAATAGGTCATTACTACCAGCGGGGAACCCTCCAGGCATGGAAGCAGGGAAAGAGAAGAATGGAGACATAGGCGTATGTACCTTCGATTATCACACCGTTGCAAGCATCAACATCACATGGCTATCATAGAGCATCAGTAGTGGCTTTATATAGCCCAATGATAAGGTGACCATCTCTTGCAAGACCGACAATACTTATGACCCTTTAAGCAGCTTGAAGATTAGTGTTAGCTTATGTCAAGTAGTCCTTGGTGCATTGGGTGTTGGAAGAGCTTTATGTAGCAACTCATTTGCGCTGAGATTGTTGGTATAAACGCAGGTACTGAATGATCAGTAGTGATAGAAAGTCTAATATTCGCTGCTTCCTTAACATTGATCAACTTCTACTCTCTTGGCATCTGAGCCCTGCTCCTTTGGTGCGAAGAAGTCGTATAAGTGCTCTGAAGTTTCAGAGTGGATGGGAACCCCATTGGTAGAGACGCCAACAAGTGCAGCGCGCACGGTATACTTCTTTAAGATTCCTCTGCTCCCCCATTAGTAAGAGCACTCCATCTTTATTGAACCCCTTAAGACAATTAAAGAATCCTCCCTGGCGCCCCACACAGCAAGATAGAGGAAAGCGCTCTGAGCAGAGAGGGAAAGCTCAACAGGCGAGAGAGATTTGTAAGTTTAAGATTAATTTGATCAACATTATCGTTACGTTTACCAAGGAAATGTGCCTCAAGCGCTCGCTCAATGCCATAGGGTGGTCCCTCCAAAAAGAAAATCTCTACTTATCTCGGCCACTAGCATCGTCTAAGTCTGAGACCACATCTCCGTTGATAAAAACATGGAGAATCGAGTGGTGCCCCTGGCCGCCCCCCAGTCGAAGATCTTCCCGTGACTTCCCCTGCAATACTGATTTGACAAAAATTCCGAGATTCTCAATGTGGAGACCAGCCTCCAGCTGATGAGTAAGTCAAGGAGAGAGGAGACACTCGTGAAAGGGGATGTTATTGAGGAGAGAGAGCCAGAGAGGCTTGAGAGAGACGATGACGATGGCAACTACGGCTGGCTGCGGAGGGTGCAGAGATGGCAGAGATGGCTTCAGAGGATAACACTAAGGTGGCAGATGCCTTGGAGGTAGACCACAAAGAGATAGATCAGAGAGTCACAATTCAGTGGAGAGACCAGCAATGGATGAATCGCAGGAGGCAGAGGAGGAGTTCGGAAAGATTTTGATGGCACAGAAGCAAAGGAGATTGTAGACGTGCTGTGTGAAAAGTGTTGAGAGAACAAATTGAAGACTAATAGCAATAATCAGCGATTGAATCTACGAAGTAACAATAATGAATGTGAATAAAAGTAAATTAAGTATCTATAATTAGATTGCTCATTTAAATTTGCTCAATAATTAAGACACTTAAATGATTAAACTGATTTTGCATTTGATTTTCTTTTTCACTCATTTTTAAATTATTTTATTTTCGCATTTTATTTAATTTAAAATAGATATAATTATAGCTGAAGTAATAAAAAACATTGGTCAATTAAGTTATAAAAATAATAATATTGAAGAGGATATTTAAAAGTTAATAATTCTTTACTTTTTTATTCTTTGCATATTTATAATAAAATATGATATCATATTTATTAATTCTATTTTACCTATGGTATATTCAGCATTTCCTCTTCAATTTAATAATTTTCATATTAAAAATTTTTTCTGTATAATTATATTTTAACTATAACTTCATTCTTCAATCATTTACATAAACCTTACTATAGTATTTTGTATTCTCTCCATGTTATTTTGGTATTTTTTTAACTTCACTCTTTGTTTTTATTAAGGTTAGTCTGTTTATTCTGATTATATCTTTGTTTATCATCGTGTAAACACTTTTTTTATAAGTCAAATTCATCATTGATTTAATTAAAAATGAGTTTTAGTTGCTCTATTTTCTGATTAGTTATGGGGTTGTATGATAGAACTAATTAATTATTTTTATCAATATGATTCTACATTTTGTGTTAATGATACATCTCCGTATTACTACTTCGCTTTTTCCTCTTAGTTTGTATCATTCTCAACATTGATGTATCTTACTTCCTATTTTACCAAGAATTATTAGTTATTGTTACTAAATCCATATTTCCATCTTGAACAGATGTGCCTAATGATTAGCATTAATATTTTAATCCCATTATTTTTAGGATTTGTACTTTAATTTTATAGTCTTATTATTAAAATTACCTTTATAATTGTACAATCCAACAGCTTTTTTGAGTTATTTCATGATTCTCTGCATTATAGCTAGCTAATTCTAATCCTCTTGAGAAGTGAAGTTCCAGTATATTATTTTATTTGCCAACTTCCATGAACACTCAATTATTCCAATCATTGTAAAAAAAAAATTCATAACAAAAAATTAAGATTATCACTCCATTATATGTTCATTGTTTTCCAAATCCAATAAGAAAAGGATTAATTACTAAATTCTGCTACTAATCATAATTGTACTAAGAGATTTGTTTATTTATAATAGACAATTTATCAATTTAACCATAAAATTTCTGAAAATTTAGAAATCTAGTCATCGGTTTTCATCATCTCGTAAATTTCTTTCAGTGAAAATGCTATTAGTATATATATATTACCAAAACCAATCATCTTATTTCAAACTAATTATAGATAATGCAATTTCCATATATTTCTTTTTACAATGCCTTCGCCACTTAGTTCAAGAAGTACTAGTCTAAAAGTTGTGAATACAAATCTTATTATAATAGATCCAATTCTTTTTTGACATAGATTTTCTTAAAAACCTCATCGCATTTAACTCATTTTCAATAAATTAATTGAATTATATAATAACCAATCAAATTCGAATGAGTAAAGTTAGATCGTCTTTTTTATAATAAATTATTCAATATATTACAAGAAGAAACGGATCTTTATTCTTTAAAATAGGTTTTTAAATGACTAATTGATTTACCACTATTTGAGTACTCAAAATATCCTTGAGTGATCTTTATATTATTTCCATTTTCATATTAAAGAATAAAATTTAATGGACAAAGGAGGTTGTTATATCTAAATTAAAATTAAATGAATATTTTATAATATTTTATAATTAAAACATCTGTAAGTGGAAAGTCTATAATTCACTATTAAAAATAATAATTATTAGTTTTCTTTTTTAATTAAAACTTCATGCAACAACTTTCAATGACAAATTGAAATATATCAATTTATTTTATTCATATTAAATTGTCATTATACTCACTTTAATTTATGGAACCAGTTATGTCTATATTTCTCATATCACTAGATATAATATGGAGCTTTTCATAATGAATTATACAGCCTAAATGCACAATAACATTGCTTGATGAAACAAATTTAACAGTATCAGGAATTATTGCTTATAAGAGGAGTATAATCATTCTATAAAATAGGTATTAATACTAATAAGAAAATTTACATAACAAGGCTTTGCTAAACCAATTTTGCCAACTTAAGATCCATTCAAATTGTGGTCAGTTCAAGCAAAAACAAAACACTTAAAAATCTTCAAGATGGTCAATAATTTTTCCACTTTAGTTTAAAATGGGCTTTGCTGTATTTCAAATAATAGATTAAATTTGTGGCTTCCTCTTAGACTCGATGCTGCTGTTTGAAATAAAAATTCAAATGAATGAAAGAGCTATATAAATGTCTCATCATGTATCAACCAACATTAGCAACTAAAATATTACTGGCTAAAAAGTCAAAGTGAAAATCGAAGAAGTCAAAATAAACAAGAACAAAGTTAGTAAAATTTCCATTGAATCTTTAGTTAGCAATGGACTTATTCAGAAATCAATTTCATGGTTTATAAAAAGCTGTTTATCTCCAAAAGAAAGTTTGGATGTGATTATAGGAAATCTCCTTTTACGCTTTCTCTGCAACATTAAGGAATTCGTGCTAAGATTTAAGAAAATAAGCTTTTATAAAAAAAGAATCGGAATATTTTCTTTAAGATTATTATGAAATAGTTTGTCGTCTATTTCAGGAAATGTGCAAATGCGCATTTTTACATAGCTTAAGATGGATTAGGGGAAAAAATTTATTTAAAAGCTCAGCTTTTTGTGCATCCATCTGTTTCTGAACATCTTTCGTAAAAGAACTCTTTTTCTAAACTGCAAGGTGCTCATTTTAGATTCTTACTTCACTATATATCCCATTTACTCATTGCAATGCTGAGATTTATCCAATGACTAAATAAGATGTCAAGTAATATCCCGATAATAATTACTGCAATTAAGAAGGTTACTAAAGCCTCTGCAAAAAATAGCATTAGCATAGTCAAGAGATTACCATAAATCATCTATCTGCATTTTAAATGCCCTGAGTATTTAGATTCACAGAAAGGAACTTCATTTGTGTAATATAGTCATGTACTACTTTCTATAAAGGTTATTAGATAAAATAAATGAACTATTCATGTATTTTGCTCATAGGTAACTTCTTCATAAATGCATGCTTTGTTCTATATGGTTTGTTATTGTCTGATAAACTTTTTCTGAATTATCAGGGTTAGACTACAAGAAAGTATAAATAGTGGACCTTATTAAAAGCAAGATTAGCGTAGAATAATAAGGACAGGTATCAGGAGATTGTTAAATTATTTATTAAAATTGTGTACTTACAGATATTATTGTAAATTTACTGCATAATTAAACTAAAATGTGCATTTAAATGTATAATGTTAGAAAAGAAGACAAGTATGCTAATTAATATTATTATATATAATTGGCGTTTATTTGTTTTTTTATTTTTCTTATTTTTTCAAATTCTTATAGTATTTTTCAAGTACATGGTGACTATAGCTATTCTTACTAGTTGATCTTTCTCCACTTTGTCATATAAATTATATAATTATCTAATTTAAATTATATTAAACTATAATTATATATATTATTAGAATGTAATTTATTATTTCCTTTGATTTTTAACTAAATACCGTAAATTTATCAATGTCTATTTACAATTTTCCATTTTGTACAGTACATATCAGCAATTTTTATTTTTTTAGCAAATATGACTCTAAAAATCTGCATTCTTAAAATTACATTTATTTTTAAAAAGAAATCGATCAACTCGTCTTAAATAGTTAAACAACATTAATAATTCAAACACTATGAAAGAATAAAAATGTAATCTCTACAAGATAGGAGATTAAAGCAGAACAGTAACTAGAGTTTAGTAGGTCATCCACAGTTCCAACAAATTTGCGAATGACACTCAGCTGCTAAAAGATGAATAATTTTGAAAATAAACTCAGTTCAGCCGATCATTATGCATTTGATAAATTTACTCGTTTTGTTGTTAATTTTTACTTTAAATGTTAATTATATAAAAATATTTAAATATTTATGATGTATCAAATAAGTAAGGTCCACAGTATTCAAACTGTACCTCTACAAATAAATTGATTAAGGAATAAAACTTTTCTTACAAATAAAAGATGAGTAAAAAGTGCAATTAGAGATTGAAAGCAGCAATGATATAAACTATAAATGGATATTTTTAATTTTTGCTTCAATAATTTAGTTTATGCTGATTCAAAGTTATCTAGGCTGTATAAATTCTCAATAAATTATTCATATTTCATTAATATAGATAATTTAATAAAATATTGATGATAAGATTATTTTTAAGGAAATTTTTGCTGAATAATATGATTATTACTTTATTTCTGTATTTTGGGATTTAACTAGATTGCCACTTAATTTCACTACATTTAATCTAAAAATAACATTTAAAATTTAAGAATAAGCTGGTTTTTAGTATAATTGTATGATTTAATATATAAAACATCTAGAATAATTAAGAAATTTAAGATAGATTAAAAACAAACTTGCTTAAAACCAATTCTTCCTTCTATTTTCCATAATATCTCGCATTAATTGCATTATTTTAGTTCCCTCACTTTATCTATTTTCTTCTGCTAGTTAAATCATTTAAAATCTAATTAATACAAATAAAAACTTAAACTAGTCTTCAGCAAATATTATCAATCATAACTCTTAAGTGAAATTAAACTATTGTTTTTTCATAACTTCGATACACTACTGACAAAAAATTAGTTCTTCAGGTGTAGTTAATGTTCTTTAAAACTAAGTATTAAGTGCTATATTATTAATTATGTTTAAGGAATACTCAAAATGAATTTTACAGTGTTGCATACATTTTTTAGAATCTAGATCTACATCCAAATGTTTTTTGTTAATATAGTCAACTCCTTGAAATTTCTTAAAACATCTAATTATGGGGTTTTGAGTCGAATTGAGCTTATGGGAATCAAATGTTATCTAAAGAAGGAACTATTGAAGATTTAATTGCAAAAATTGCAAAATTGGGAATAAAAACAAAAAATTTGTTATTATTAATGAAAATTATTAATAAATATACAAACTCCATGTTTTAATGAAAGGAGATACCAAGAGAAATAAAATATAATATTAACTTTCTTAACAAAGAAAGATGAAGAGAATAATAAATTACATTTTATAATAAAGTAATTTGAAACATTAAGGAATATAAATAGAACATCATTTAATAAGTTTGTCAATTTACTTTGAGCCTCTCGATAGTAAGTATAGAATTCTTAGATATGACCCAAACTTCTTAAATAATATTCTTCCTATTTTTATTTCAATGTAATGACATTAAACCTAACATAGTCTTTGCTCCCTTTTTATCTTACTTCATTCATAAAAATTCTTTAATTAAATAACTTTGAAGAAAATCCTTTTAAAATTGAAACATTCATTTTAATTTATATTGATCATTAGCATGCTCTTCATCAATCCAATTATTCATAAAATACTTTACTTTAATCACTAAAAGTGATAGATCTGTAATTCATTCTTGAGATTATTTGATAAATGCAAGTTGATGCCATCCTTTATCACATGTTTTTTAGGATTAGAATGTGCATTAGTATTGTTATAAAAGTTCCTGATATCCATTGGTTTGAAATATTTTCATCATTCTAAGCATGGATAATTATATGTTTACAGAACAAAGGAATTGAAATTTAGTAGCTGTTCTCTGAAGCTTAGTTATAATATGCTTAATCAGTCTTAATGCAGGATTGAGATAATGTTTTAATGCTTAAACTATTTAGAAGTCTTCCATTGTAGAATTAACATTCTTACAATTAATGTTGGCACACCTGAAGTAAAGATTTGGGGTTTATTTATTTTACAAGTCTGAATTCGGAATATACAAATAAATTGTGGATGCTTTTAGATTAATCTTCGAGTTTCCATTACTTTTACTCTTTAGCTTAATATCCTTATTAATGATTTGGTTGGAAAAATAATTATTTTCGTTTAGATATACAGGACGTAGTTTTTCGTGATTTTATGATAACCATAATCGGCATTAAAAAGTATTATATAGTTTTAGAGATAAATTTATAATTTATACACGTATTTTTGGTCTTCAGTTGTATTTGAAAATTGTTATTCAACTTTGAATATCTCAGACTTCCTCTGATTTGACTTAGATCAAATTGAATTTTGAAGATTCTTATATTGAGGTTATCTAACAAAGTTTTGTTAGATAATTTCTATAATTATGAAATAGTTCTTAATTCTTATTCTATTAGAAATTCCATAAGTTCTTATTTTACTTGGCCTGTATATTTTGGCTTAACTAGTTAATAATGGTCTTTTTTAGGAGTTTGCAATTGAATTTTGATCTTATTATTTCTTCACAACATTTCCACATTCTGCTCTTTGCTATCATTATGTTCCTAATCCTAGCTCCTTATAATATTTTAATTGTATTGATTAAAAGTAACAATAGTTAAATTATCTATTTTGGGTAAGATTTAAGGAATTCTCTTATTTTATATTGAAAACATAATATTATAAATATTAAAATTTTTATGAAATAAAAAATGCATTGGATTAACTTAACATACTAAATTATTTACTACTTCAAATATTGAAACTAGGTGTTTTTTAATCGAATATTCACTAAAAATCTTCAAAATATAGTATTATTTCATAGTGTGTTAAGAAAGTTTTTTATCTCTTTTAATCTTTTATTTTTCAATTTATATTATATTTATCAATTAGTTTGAATAATTAATCAACTATTCTGCTTGTACTAAATTATATTCGAGATTATAGGGAAGATTAAGTAGTTTTTATTGCAATAAATTTTTGCTTTTTCTTAAATTTTATATTGATAATAATTTCACCTAAAATTTTGATAATTTTTGAATTAAATTATTCCTAGGTTTATAACTCATTGGTATGAATGACATATATTCCTACTAATTATTGTATACTATTAATTTGAGTTTAGCATCATTTAATTATAACAATTAATCCATCAGAATGATATTATTGGTTTCTGTTTAATTTAGATATCTCATTTATTGTTAATGACGAAGATTTTTAATTTTCATTTTGGAGTTAGAATATGAAGCTATTTATATGCGACTGTTATATATAATATATTAATAGGAATTTCTCTATTTATTTTCTCATTTTTAGATTATAGAAAAAACTGTTTCAATTCTACTTGTAATTTTTTTATAAATTTATCTTGAAGCATTGCCTTTTATATGATATTATATTGAAAAACTAAAAATTTGCTATGTTTACATAAAGCATTGGCTTATTCTAAAGGTAACATTTTGTGTATTTTGGTTCTTCGAACTTTTTAGAAATTAATTCTCGTTGTGACTCAAATTTTCCATATATTTTTAATTAATTCTAGATATTAATTGGTTCATGGTTTTGCTTAATAAAATTTAGAGGCTCAATATTGGTATAGTATGCAATTTATTTTTTATTTATAGTTTGTAAGAGTTTATATTCAAGCAATTGTTACATTTGTCAAAAGTAAACAGGATTTTTGTGGTAATTTTCAGCAAAACAGTTTTTTTGTCATAAAAACCCATGAGATTTAATTCACTCAATAAATTCCTCATATCAATCAACTATCAGAAATACTTTTGATTAATATTCTAATCACTGCTACTCTAATTCAAAATTTCTGGAAGAATAAATAAATGGTAATTGGTTTAAGTTGCTCATATTCAGGATTCAATACTACTTATTTTTATAAGTAAATAATTTTTATTTGATATTTAATGCTGTACGAAATATTTGAATTAATTCGTAGATTTCTTAAATTAGTAAATACCATACAATTCTTACTTTCCTTTATATCACCAATATACTATATAAAATTGGGATTGATTGTGCTCAATTAATTTTGTGGTTTATAAATTTGAAGATGTCAAGTCTTATATTTAAGGTCTGTGAATTTTAATTGATTAATTTTCAGATTCAAATGGTTGACAATTAAAGTTTATATCTGAATATAAAAAATGTAATTAATTAATTATTATATGAATTTTAAAATCTAATAATATCTGTTCCATCCAATTATAAGCGTAATAATTTTGAAAATACATTAGATTGAATTATATTCTAATTTCTTTTTTACTTATTGATGAACCTAATTAATCGTTAATTTATGATAAAATACGAAAGAAGGAGTAAAGGTTTATATTGAACAACAGTAGAAAGAATAGCTTTATTCAGGTATATGAGAAATAAAATTAGTAGCAAGACGATAGATTTATGAAGGGAGATAAAAAAAGTAAATCTAAAAATTAAGAAAAATTGCGTAGTTGAAGTTTAGGTAGTAAAAGAAAAAAAGAGTAGTTGTTAGAAGAAAAGCGAAATAAAATTAGGAAAAAATTATATAATTATAGTTTGTAATTAATGGTAAGTTATTATTTTTTATTGTGATATTAATTACTTAATAAAAATAATTTATTATAAATAATAAACTAAATTATTCAATCTAAAATAAACTTATTTTAATTTATTAAATACTCCTTGTTGGAAAAAAATACAATAATCTGAAGATGAAGTTAAAAGTTTGCGAGGGTTAAAGTACCTGATAGCTGTAAAGCAATGACGATGGAATTTGCATTACTTAAATCCCATAAGAAAGTAGTTCTCTTTGAGAAATCAAAACCCCAAAACCCCTAAGTGAGGTTTATAAGTGCTTTTATTAGTAGGGTAAAGTTGGGGTTTTATTAGGGTTAGTAGAGAAAACGCAAGTTTAATGAGAAGTTAATATGGATTTAATGAATATTAGTTTAATTATATCACACGAATTTTACTTGCTTGTCTTTGTTTTTGTATCTCTTGAATCTCGCTTTCTATATTGGTTCGAGCATATCAACTTAGAATTGTCTTGGATATGTTGGAGCTCTCGCTATTATCTTCTCTACAATCTTCTTTATTTCTTAGCATACATCATCTTTTTTTATGTGCTTCTCTTCTAAGCTAATTGATTGTTTTCATATTTTGTATTTATGTTAGTCATGCTTTCCATATCGCATTCTAAAATTATTGCAGCTATTGCCCAAACATCCCACTAAATAGAGCCATTAGTCCTTTTCTCTCTGATTGGGAAGTAACCTGGAGTACCAAGAACCTTTGCTAAGTTTACAATCTCTTATCTTAAGGCTCTATTAAAATCGATTACAACTACTCTAAAGGGCAAAGGTTTAGCATAACATTTTCAGGCTTCAAATCTCTATGAACGTATCCAAGCTCGTGAAGTTCCTAAACACCCTTTATCATATTAGATAGAATATCATTCAAGTCATCTGGGTATCTGATTTAATATAGATAATCTCGAAGAGTCATTTCAAACTTTTTTAGCCTTAGAGCGATAAAACCAAACCCTAAAATAACACCATCTAGCTCGAGCAAATTCTTGCAATCTTTTTTCTAAGCTCTCTAAGTACAATATATTCGTTAGCAAACTCATTTTGATACTGCTCGTTTTTAAGGAGATAGCTGAAAGGATATTCCTTGTAGGCATAGTGATCAACCACTATGAGTTTTGCTTTAGCAGGTACGTTTCTATGTAAGTAGTTTTCAATACAAGTGCTATGGTCTACTGCATTTAGTGCAGGAATATACATGGCTTTCTCTTAAAAGCATGCTAAAAAGACATTACCAGCAGGTTGATTCATTAATTCTATTCGCTTCTGCCTCCTGAGCTTCTCCTGTTGTTCTTTTTAAGTCTCAAGATTATTAGATTTT